>CANNZV010002252.1:23-106813 GCA_947561585.1 Caprella mutica
ATTTTGCATTTATACCGAGAATTAAGATATTTATAAAAATAGTAATTCACCTCGATATGCAGAAAACTAATCAGCAACGCATCTTCATTGTCGAACAGTTTATATTGATGGTTCCCGGAAAGAAGCTATAAACTTTAAGTTTAATTATCTATAATGTGAATCACTGAATTTCAATCGTCTCATTTGCAGCTTTTGGCACTAGGTGAAAGTTCAGTTATCGGATATGGGGTTCCGCATTTTACGTAGAAAAATTATTTATGTAATGATTTTTATTTCTAAATTGTATTTTACGTACTGGTATTATGGATACCAATTTAAGTAAGAATTGAATAATGATAATTATTATATTTATTTCTTACATATTCGAAAAATGTGGAACCGTCCGATAACAGAGAATTTACTCTAAAATGAAACATGTTGAATAGCCCATCAACTTTTAATTATTTACGTTTAGTAGAGGTTTATCGTCTGCTTCGGAACCAAAGGCCATGTCGCTGAAGTCAAAAGGAAATGAAATACAAGGGACTGGAAGAAGCAGTGAGAAAGGAAAGTGGCTCCATGGACGAAGTCACGACGCTCATGAATGCTGAAAAGCTACTCCGTGAATGCTGTCACTTACCGAGGAATGTGACAAAAATGGTCACAAGCACCGGTGGCTGCACTCAAGGATGGAAGAGGGAAACGAAAAGGTAATAGGTAGTAAATGAAGTCTACGAGCCTACCTAACACAAAATCTGAGAACTCGTACGTAATTGTGGAGCATAACCCTAGCGCTATTCTCTAAAACTGCATGGGGAGTTAAAAACACTATACACATGGTAAACATAAAATAGACAATGCATAATCCAAATTACAACAGTTTTGGTTCCCAAGGGACGCCACCCCACTTCTCTTCTTTTCACCAAAGACAGCTTCAGGAACACCTCGGGGCTTATTTACAATAAGCGGTTTAGAATAGATTCATAACAATGTATGCACTGGCCATCGAAAAATCACTTGATTGATTATCTATTTCATTTTCATGGTACTGGAGGAACACTAGCTGTTCAACAACTGATGTTCCAATATCGCTTACTTTACGTTGATCAATTGTACAATTGCACTAGCGTGCCAATGCCCGATCGTACATTTACAACTGCCGTAGTCCCCTATAAAGGGCCGTACACACGCAGGGTTTTTTCAGTCTTTCCACCAGACTTTTTGCTAAGCTCCTCCCACTTTTTCCACGAGACTTAAATTTTGCACCGAAAGTCCGAGACTTTTCAACAACCTACATGTTCTATTATTTCCCCCAATCAAAAGATGCAATTTTGGAAATCTTCGTATAGCTACTGTCAACTCATAAAATATATTGTAATAACACGATTGGTGTTCATTTTTAGCCAATCTTTGCTCCATCAATTTCTTTACCTTTGAGGTGAAGAATTCTCATATTTTCCTTTTTATAAAAGACTTACAGTAAAATTGATAATAGTAATGTTTCTTTAAACTTTTTTTAGTCTAGGTAGTATATTTTAGTAAAATAACATATTACTATCTTTATTTTATTTATTTCAACATATTATCTATTGGCTAATACCTTTATTTTATTTATTATAACGCAATACATATGGTACCTAGTACCTATACGCATTAATACTTTTACCTAAACTTTATATACCTATTAGCTAAATTACATTTGTTGAGTGGATTAGGTTAATCATTAAATCAAATGAAGCGAAAATAATCTCGGTTGATTTATTACTAAATATTGTAATAAACTTCATAAAAATTATCAAACTAAGTTAATTAGTAACCAAATAATCTTAGTAATCTAGGTAAAAGTAACTAACCAATATAATTAGTAAATAACTAACCCATGTAATTAGTAATTTTAACTATCCTAGGGCCTAGGGGCTAGGTAGTTAAAAGTTACCAACTACCTAGGTTAGTTACCTAGTTTAAAAAAGGAGGAGAGGGCAATTATGTCGCCGATATGAGTAGTTAATTGCACGACATGTAAATCCACGATATTCAAATGTCAATTCACGTGTGGACGCTATTGACTTTTGAATCAAAAGTCTGGTGGAAAAGCGGAGAAAAAAGTCTGGTGGAAAGACTTAAAAAACCCTACGTGTGTACGGCCCTTGAGTGTATTAATTATTGAGTATAGTTTAAAGGTCCCCTCCAAGCAAATTTTTTTATTGCTTAAATCAACGAGGCTAATGTTTCTTATCATTTTACTGCAAACCTCATAAAATTTGATAGCATATTTTTAATTTTATATGCATTTAAAGATTTTTATAATCAAAACTCTACGAAACCTATTTTACATCCGACTTTCTAATTTTAAGTCTGAAGAAAAAGAATGTACACCATTTGTTTTGATTGTCAACTAGGTATTTGGTTTATTAAATCTATTTATTATTCGTTTAAAGGTTTAAATTTTGATAAACTTATTATAGAAACGTTTATATACTTTTAGAAACAATTAATATCTTAAAAGAAGGGTAAAAACGAATTGTTTGTTCAAAAATCTAAATTTGAAATCAAAACAAAGAGTGTACAATCTTCTTTCTCAGCGTCAGGTTGGAGATTCGCTCGATTTTTGCTCACAAATTGTTAAAAAAATTAAAAAGCAAATAATAAAATATATACTGAACCGAATTGTATGCGGTTTGCGGAATAATGATCGTAGATCTTAGTTCCATAATATTATGTAATAAACTCATTTTTTCCCTGGAGCCTGGAGAGGACCTTTAAAGGGAGCACAACGTACGTTATATAGAAAGGTACAATCCAATTATATAGAAATAATCCCTACATTTCTATACGTATTATAAAACAGGAAAATAAGAAAATGAATTTCCAAATTTGAAACGATTTTTTTGAAACTATGTATCTGTTTTCGCACTTCTGGTCGAAGTATAAATTCAGATATCGTTTGGAAACAGGTACATGCCGACATCAATAGGATGCTGTTAAAACCATGTACCGGTTTTCGTGTCTCTACTCGAAACAGACATTTTGATATCTACTATGAGTCGAAATGGTTGCTAAGTCGATACCCACCGTTAGCGCTACGAATTCGACAGCAAACGGCATCGAATCGACATTCATATGTTTGTTGGGTACCCGCTGTCCTAGCTTAGAATTCGACATAAGAAGATATCGAATCGATAGACCGTTGTTTACAGGGAGTGTCAATAACATTGTAACGGGGTATATTGAGTATTTAATTGTAAATAAGAGTTAGGAGAATAATATATATTTATGTTTTCTAATGTTTATGTTTATAATATATTTACAGATAATATTTACAAGGTATATTTAATTCTATTGATTAACAGTTCATGATTGAGAGAAACGATTGTATTAATCTAATACTACTAATAGAGCCAGGGTATGTGTTTGTTCAATAATGTAATATGATTGTAGGTTATAATGATTGATATTCTATTGATATGTTTTATTTGTATTGCAGCCTGGCTTTCTTCTCATTATACTGGCTTTTCTCTCATCTCATTATACTGGTTTCTTACCTGATTGTATCTCATACTGCCCAACTTGTATATATCCATCTGCATATCATCAATATACTTCAACCATCCAATCATCTCATTGTCCTTCCAAATCATCCATATATCTCATTAAACCACTATACAATAACGAGCCTCAACTATGACGTTAGAACCATGGAGCCCCGTCACATTGGTGCCGTGACCAGGATTCATCTCTACAATTCATTCCCGGTATTTGTCGCTCTTCTTGATATTATCTGAAAAGGAGAAGAGATAATTAATTATAATGTCGTCAGATGAACGAGAACCAGATTACAAGTCTGATGAAGAGGCAGAATCTTTAAACAAGGGCTGGTCATTTGTGAAGACATTTCTCCAGGAAATTAGGAAGAGAGATGTGGATGATGAGGATGAAAATATAAAGACAACAATAGCAGAAATCAATGAAGAATTAAGGAAACACCTGAATATGGAAGAATCTGAGATGAAATTTGAAAAATCCATTAATGATAAAGATGATTTTCCAAGTGAAGAGGAAGAAGACAAGGATGAGGAAAAGAGAAAATCTAGGAAGAAAGAGAAAATGACAAGAGAAAGTGACAGTATTCTTGGATCATTGTTGGAGAAACTAGATAACAGAACTGTCCCTGATTTGGATATCTATGAGGAAGGTGGTGCTTTGACATTGGAAGTGTATCTGGAAAGATTTGAGGAGTATTGCTCTGGAAAATTCAAAGGCAAGAAGTACTTATGGTTACCTGAGCTTGAGCGACATCTGAAGGGAAGAACATTAGACAGCTTCATAGCAGTTAAACAACTTGATGATACTTATGAATCTGTAAAGAAGAGTCTATTATCTTGGTACAAAGATCAAGATGAATCGAGAAAGCGTAAAGCTAGAAATGATTTTGAAAATGCTAACAGGAAGGGTGGTGAATCAATTATGCTTTATTCGAATAGATTACTCTCTATGTTCAGATTGGCTTTTCCTAAAAAGAAGTCCATTACAAGTGAAGTTTTAGTCAACAAGTTCCGTCAAACTATTCCTAAAGATTTGAAATCAATTATTGATCATCAAGTTTATAGCTACAAACTGAAAGATGAAAAAATACCATATGAAATAATTCAAAAATGTGCAAGAATTTATGATACTGAAAATAATGAGAGACAACTGGTGAAAGAAAATGAAGAGGATGTTGTTGTCATCAATTTGGCAAAGCCTGAGATCACTGATCAGAGGAAGGAGAGACCTTACTTCAAGAATAAACAACCAATTATGTCCAACAGCAAGAACAATCAATTTACTAAATACAGGAATCATCAACAGAATAGATTCCCTAAACCACCAGATCCATCTTTCAATCAAACTTGTACGTATTGTGGAAAATTTGGTCATGCATATGAGAAGTGTAGAATGAGAGCAAAGCAATGCTACTCTTGTGGGAAAGCAGGTCATTTCTCAAGAAATTGTAGATACAGGCAACAGGAATCATATCAGGGTAGTTCCTGGAGAGAAAATTTGAATATCCGAAGAAGAAAACAATCATTTTCACCTCAGAAAAGAAACCCTCAGAACTGGAATGATAGAAGCCGTTCATACCAACCTTATCATAGAAATAATGTCAGAAATTATTTAAATGGTTAACCTCCAGTGATGCCGGGGGAGATCTGGAGGCAAGAGACCTAACCTCGAAAGACAAAAACTGTAAGTACGATGAACCTGAAATATGTCTAATTGATGATTTAAAACCTGCTAAATTATTTAAAATTCCAATTACTATATGTTCTATTATTTCAAAAGCTATGATAGATACTGGAACTAACAGTTCTTATATAATGATAGATATGGTTCATAAATTAAAATTGGAAGTAGATGAACAGAAAACAAAGACAATTATAGCTTATGGTGGAAATAAAGCTGAAACAAGGGGTATGGTTACACTGACACTAGAAATAGCTGGTATGAACTTCTGTCAAGAAATGCATGTATTGGAGGGAAGTAATTCTCAGTATAATCTAATTTTGGGAATGGATTTCTTAAAACAGAATAATGTAATTTTAGATTTTCCAAGAAAAATTGTGAGATTTGGCCAGAAAAAGAATGTTAATTTGAGTATCCATTTAAATGAGAATGATGAAATTGATGAAAGAAATTATAATAAAGTCTCAGTTTATTCAGATAAAGAATGTACTGTGAAGCCTGGTGATAGTAAAGTATTGCAAATATCTTCTAACTTGGCTATGGATTGTGATGATTGCTATTTTGAAGGGAAGATAGATGATAATATTGAATATTATTGTGGTATCATTAATGAGCATAATAAGAAGATTATTGTTCAAAATAAGACAAATAAAAAGAGAAAAATTAAACAAGGTGAAAAAGTAGGTGAAATTTTTATGTTAATTGAGCAAGATGTTATGGATGCTAAAGAGAAGTGGACAGAAACTCAATTAGAAAAAGAGGTTAAATTAGATCACTTGGAAGAGGATAAAAAGAAAGAAGTGTATAAAATGTTAATGTCAGTAAATGAAGCACTCAGCACTGGAGATAATGATATTGGTGAAGCCAAAGTCAGTGCCCATCACATTGAACTTTATGATTACACACCAATATGGCAAAAACCTCGCCATTTTCCAAAGCCAATTGAAAATGAGATAGAAGCTCAGTGTGAAGACCTTCTTAGAACTGGCATAATTGAGCACAGTAATTCTAATTGGTCATCGCCTTGTGTACCTGTACGGAAAGCAGATGGTGGATTGAGATTATGCATAGATTATCGTAAGTTAAATAAGGCCACCAAACCTGAAAAGTTTCCCATGCCAAATCTCACTCAATGTCTATACAAGGTTGGTAGAGTTAAATGGTTCACCAAGATTGATCTCGTAAGAGGTTATTACCAGGTCACTTTGGATGAACAAAGTAAAGAACTTACTGCATTTAGCACATCTAATAATCATTATCAGTTTAGGAGATTGTCATTTGGATTAAAAAATTCTGGCATAGCATTCCAGAAAAATATGCAACATATTCTGTCACCTTTGCCATCTCATAACATGATTATTTATATAGATGATATTTTGATCATGTCTGATAATTTTGATGACCATGTTAAATCTGTAAGAGAAATATTAAATTTATTACTTATGTATAATGTCAAAATAAAAGTGAGTAAATGTGAGTTTTTCAGATCTGAAGTTACCTTTTTGGGACATATACTCACAGCATCAGGTATCAAGAAATCACCTGAATATGTTGAAAAGGTGAGAAACTATGAGAGACCTGAAACAGTCAAGCAATTGCGCAAATTTTTAGGACTCATCAATTTTCAAAGAAAATTCATTGAAAAATGTTCTGAAATTAGTAAACCTCTGAATGAATTGACCAATAAACCTGATAAGTCAAAAATTGATTGGACACAAGAGAGAATTGATGCATTTGAAAATTTGAAGTTAAAAGTAGAAAATGATGTACTACTTACCTATCCAGACTACAGTGAGAATGCTTCAAAACTCGAGTTATATGTAGATGCATCAGATACAGGAGCCGGTGCATGCTTGATGCAGAAAAATGGAGAAGAATATAAAGTGATTGGCTATAACTCTATGTGCTTTTCCAAGGAACAGTCAGGATATCCCGCTACTGAAAGAGAACTCGCAGCGATTAGATGGGGTCTTGAAGTTTTCAAACCATTCATTTATGGAATCTCCTTTATCTTGAAAACAGATCACAAACCATTGATTTACATGCATAACATGGCAGCACATAAAGCTAGGGTAAGAAGAACTTTGGAAGAAATTTCTGAATATGATTTTGATATTAAATACTTACCAGGTGTGAAGAACAGTGCAGCTGATTTTCTATCGAGAATGGACTCTAGTAAAGAGGAACCTCTGCAAAATGTAGTTGAGCTGCCAAAGGACTTCAGAGTTTTACAGAAAATAGACGGAGGAGGGAATTCTCTCTTTGAAGCACTAATGGTTGCAATGAAGGACATCTGGGAAGAAGAGAAACTGGACGAACTACCTGCAGATCATCTGGAATTAAGAGAAAAAGTGATTAATGAATTGATAATGAACATGAAAATATATAAATTACCTGAAAATAAACAAGAAAAACAGAAATTAAAATTGATGCTAAAGTCTGATCATATGCCATGTGATGAAGCTATTTTAGCAACTTCAAAACTATACCATGCAGAAATAAGGGTATATCATAATATGAAAACTCCTGTTATTTATTTAGCCAATTCAGATGAAAATTGTGAGAGAATCATCAACCTACAGTGTATTGCTCAAATTCACTACAATCCAATTTATAGCAGAAAAGACAATGTTGATGTTGATAGAAGTATCATAAACACTATTGTAATTGAAGAACAACATTTGTCATGTAATTTCGATGAAGATAATTTGGATTTGGATAATTTGTTTGATGAATTGAATTATGACCTAAAATATTGTATGAATAACCATGATTTGAATTTACAGCACTTGAGCATGGAATATAATGAAGAGACCTTATGTGTAATTGTTGATAGTGGATCTCAAGTGAGTATTATTGGAGAAGAAACATGGAATAGAATCAAAATTGGTGATGAAGAGGTTATTCCTGAGACAACACCTCTAAAAGGTATTGCAGGTGTGAGTAGTAATTGTTTAGGAATGGTTAAGCTGAAATTCAAATTCGGAGATTATAATATGACTCACGGTTTTCCATTTTGTATTGTAAAACAGGAATACTTACCATCCTGTATATTGATTGGTTTAAACTTTTTGAGAGAATTTTCTTTTGTCATGAATTTTATATCAAATGAAGTTATAATTGATAATGAGTGTAGACTTGAATTAAGAAATTCATTTCCAAGCCATCATGTGACAAATATTGAAGTTTATGATTACCAAGAAAAGCAAATAAAATTTGGAATTTCATTTGATGATTTGGAAATTATGCAAATGAGTAACAAAGCTTTAAGAATCTTGAAATGCAATATAGAGCAAAATAAGCCTGTTAAGAAATGGAAAGATAAGGCAATTCAGCAATTCAAGCGGTATAGAGGGGACATTGAAATAAATGATGGATTATTAGTAAAAAAGAGAGGTAATTTTTTTCCTATTATTGTAACCTATCCTTTCATTGTTGAAGTTTTGTTCAAGGTACACCAGAAGTTGGCACACATTGGCAGACATAAGCTACTGGATGTGATTTGCAGACAATTTTGGCATCCAGCAATTGATAAAACTGCAAGAGAAATATGTAAGTGTTGTGAGTACTGTCAAATGAATAAAACTAATACACAAGTGGAAAGTCCACCTATTTTGAAAATTGGCATTAAAGAACCTTTTCAACTGGTATCCATGGACCTTGTGAAATTTCCAACATCTAAAAAGAATAATAATGCAGCTTTAGTTGTAGTTGATCATGGATCTAAGTGGCTAACAGCAGTGCCTGTGAAGAATAAATCAGCAAGTACTATTGCTGAAGCTTTGAGAACAAAGATTTTACCAAATATTGTGAAGGTACCTCTTAATATATTGTCTGACAATGGTTTAGAATTTAAAGGTGCTGAAACTGAAGAAGTTCTACAGGAACACAACATAACACATCTGTTTTCTTCACCTTATACTCCTGAGGGAAATGGAGCTGTTGAAAGAGTTAACAAAACTTTGATTAATCTAATCAAAGGAGTGGTAACTGATATAAGAGACTGGGATAGATATTTGTATAAAGCTATTTTAATATATAATAATACTTATCATTCTCAGATCGAGTCTAGCCCAGCAGAATATTTATTGAGCAAATGTCATCAAGGAGCAGACCAAATTCCTGTGGACAGAGAAACTTCTGATTGTTGGAAAGAAGGACATCCAAATTTCAAGTCATTTGTTGTTGGTCAGAAGGTAATAAAGAAGATTACATGTATTGGGAATTATGCATCCTATAAACTAATGCCAATATATGAAGGACCATTCATTGTTACTAAAGTACAAAGTAATGGAGTTAGCTATGAAATAAAACGAGATCTATCTTCAAATGCTGTAATTAAATGTAACCATCGAAAGTTAAGAGCTTTCAGGGAATTACCGTGGAATATCATGAAATTCGTGCCACACATAGATGAGGAAGATCATGACCTAGAAGAGATTGATGAATCTCCTACATCATCTTTCAAGAATTTCAGCTGTATTTCGTCTGACGAATCTTCTTTTGAAGGATTTGAAGTGCCTGTAAATGAAGAAAAAAGAGTTAGATTTGCATCTGATGAAGAACATGCACATGTTTCAAATGAAGAGCTATCTCATGCAGGAACTTCAATAAATGACTTGGTTGATGATGCGGAAAATATTATGTTTAATACTGATGAAAATGCTAATAAAAGTATTAGTCAACTACCTTGTTCTGAAGCTGTTTCACTTTTGCAAGATGGAAAATTGAATTCCACTCCAGTTGATGATATTGACATTAAATTTCGCGAATATATGAAGATGGAGACACTCAAAGATTCATGGTTAATTTGTGAGAAAAGTTTGTCACTGCAAGAAGAATTATCTTCAAAGTTATCAGATTTGTCTTCTGTATTAGATACTTTTTCTGATATGATGAATCAAGCAGTTTGTGACAAAGAATCTACTGAAATAAACCAGCAAGAAGAAGAAAATACTGAAACTGTTGCAAATGTCAGAAATAGTTTTTCTGGATTTGTCGAAGAAACCCTGAGTGGTAAAATTTCAAGCACTGTTTCTGAATTGAAAAATATTATATCTGAATGTAAGGAGAATATGAAGAAAGGTAGAAAAAGAGGTGAAGACTTAAGAAGAGAAATTACCCAATTTCAGCAAGAAAGAAGTAGAAATTCAACATATCAGAGTTCTCACTATTCATCTGTTGAGAATATTTTTGGTTCACTGAGTGAAAGGAGTGACTTCTTGAGGATGAAACCAACTTCATCCAGCACTCCTAAGACGATGACACTCAGATCTAGAGGACCAGTGGCAGAACTTCCAAGAGTACAACCGTCAACTTTGGAATACAGACTTAAATAGGCTTATTGTATATAATTGTATATAGATTAAATTAATAATGTAAAAAAAAAAAAAAAAAAAAAATCTATAAAATAATTTATAAAAAAAAAATCTATAAAAAGAAAAATATATATATAAAATAAAATTATAAAAATCTATAAAATTATAAAAAATAATATTGTGTATCTATTTATTGTTATTTGGTTATTAGTTCGATATATGTTTAGAGTTTATTTGTAATAGTTTTTAAATAGGTTAAAAACTGGGAAGGGGGTAATGTAACGGGGTATATTGAGTATTTAATTGTAAATAAGAGTTAGGAGAATAATATATATTTATGTTTTCTAATGTTTATGTTTATAATATATTTACAGATAATATTTACAAGGTATATTTAATTCTATTGATTAACAGTTCATGATTGAGAGAAACGATTGTATTAATCTAATACTACTAATAGAGCCAGGGTATGTGTTTGTTCAATAATGTAATATGATTGTAGGTTATAATGATTGATATTCTATTGATATGTTTTATTTGTATTGCAGCCTGGCTTTCTTCTCATTATACTGGCTTTTCTCTCATCTCATTATACTGGTTTCTTACCTGATTGTATCTCATACTGCCCAACTTGTATATATCCATCTGCATATCATCAATATACTTCAACCATCCAATCATCTCATTGTCCTTCCAAATCATCCATATATCTCATTAAACCACTATACAATAAAGAGCCTCAACTATGACGTTAGAACCATGGAGCCCCGTCACAACATGAATGGATTCAACACCGTTAAATAAATTAATGTTTTTCATAATGATACGTTCTTCAATTGTCTTAACTAAGATTTTAGAGTGTAGCTGTTATGAAGTCACGCAAACAACATGAACCTCGGTTGTCCTTACTATATTTCAATTTTTTTTTCCTCTTTCGAAACCAGCTGGCAGAGAAAATAGAATTTGTTGATAGTAGTGTATCTTATATAGTATAATATCTTTTGTATAAGAGTAACAAATATCTACTGCTATAAAATATTTGCTGTTGAAATTTTTTACAAAATTACCTCACAATCCGTAAAATAGATAAAAGTATCACGAATAATCTCACAAAAAATTTCAAATTTAATTCTTAGGAGCTAGTTAGATTTTTTGAGGAAATTTCAGGAGCTGTTCAGCTAGACTCGACGGACATCGGACGTGTGACTCTCCCTAAAGGCAAAATTTGGTATTCGTGAGTAACCAAAGATAATTATAAATAAGTAGGTAGTTAGACATGATCACTTAGGTATTTAAACTCAGTTCAAGATCTAGTTTCTACCCAATTGATAACTATATCAGTGACTGATAGGTAGGCTAGGGTACCGTAGATAATCCTACCTATAAGGTAGCTAGGATTTTTTTTCTCCATTTAATTTTGAAGTTAGGTAGGTAGGCCATCTTTATTATAATTTTTTTTTCTGAAATTTCGTGAACTCACTATAACTTATTATGGATTCATGGTATTCATCAGTTTCAACCGAAACTGAAAATATTAAAGAGCTAGGAGATGAAGGTGTTATCTCATCAGTTGAAGAAGATAGTAGCAATGACATTGACATGGAATCAGGATACAAAGATAAATTAGCCAGAAAGAAAAAATCAAAAAATAGAGATGAAGTAATTCCAGAAACAATTTTGCCATCCACTGCTAGTAACTATTATGAGAATAAAAAGGATAGGATATCAGGCTCCTACAAATATCCAACAGAACAGATTGGTAATGACTCCAAATATAGGAAAATCAATATAGATGACTCCAATTTAGCTCTAGGTAAGTATTTATTCTAATAAAGATGATGAATATCAGACCATCCCTGGAACAGACAGTTCAATGATCAGAATGCTACAAAATGACTTTGCTCCAGTTGATGACGAGGAGTATGAAATAATCTCCAGAAGGAAAAGAAAGAAAGTGTTTTACTCATTGGACACACAATCGATGACAACAAACTACCCCACCTCAACACACAGCAGTGTTATGAGAAGTAGTTCAACCTCTTATGCGAATACTCTTAGTAGGTCAATAAATACCAACCAAGGAACATCAGGACTCTCACTGAGAGAAGAAACAAATCCTGGCACCCAAGCCAATGAACTGAGGAATGAATGCACTTCTATTATTGTTGAACCAATTATAGATGGTGCACAAAATATCTCAAAATTCCTCTCTAATGATAAAGAAATTGCTCTCTTCTTACATAACTCAGTTTTCAGAAAAGTACAAATTGATAGAACACCAAGTAATAAAGCATGTCCAAACTCGCCATTTTAATGGCGAGTTTGTGACAGTTATTTTGAGCCCTTCAATTGCAAATGGCGAGTTTTATCTATTTTTCTCCTATGCTACAATGTTATTTTGGAGAGAATTTATGAAAATTTGATCATTTTGGAGAGAATTTGTTGAATTTTGGAGAGAGCTGGAGAGACAAATGGCGAGTTTATGAGACATACTATTTTACTTGGATAGAACATCAAAAAACTTCAAAAAGAATCTCCTTATAGTCAATATTAATAACTATAATCCAAATGCCTTGAATGAAATACTCAACATTACCAATTTTGGACCATGGAGAGTCAAATGCAGATTACCTATTTCACAAGAAAATGTAAGAGGAGTAATAGGACCAATAGGATCCGAAATAAAAGAAGAAATATCAAAGCAGTTCCAAAATTTGATAGATGTACAAAGAATATATAAGGGTAAAGAAAAATCACCGACACTTTGCGTAAAACTGACATTTGCAGGGCAAAAACTTCCTGATGAAGTTAGATTGTATCACCAGATATACAGAACTAGGATCTTTGTGGCCAAACCCTGGCAATGCTACAATTGTCAGAGATTTGGTCACAATGCCCAAGATTGTAGAAACCAAAGCATTTGTGTGAGATGCTCTGGTAAACATAAATCAGCAGATTGCACATTCAACAATACTGATCAGGTAACCAACAAATGCACAAACTGTAAAGGAGATCATCCTGCTAATTACAGAGGATGTGAAAAGATAAAAATGGCCCAAAATATTGAAAAACTTAGGGCATATAAGCCCCATCAGTAGACTCCAATCTTATTGCAAATATCACAATTTTAATTGTAAAACTTATGAGAGCTGAAACCATGAACAATTCTTCAAAGATAGCAAACATAGTTAACGATGTAATGGGAGTCAAAATTGATGCAGCAAAATTCATGGATGAACCTGAACAAACTATGATGGAAAGTGAGAATTCCTGGCCTTTCACTATTAGCCCAAAGGAAAAACAATTAGATACAAAAAATCAAAGACAAACTAAAACTAATGCAGATGGGAAACCAACTAACAAGGACACAGAAATGAAGAAACCGCCTCCTAATGTAAAACAGAAAGAGACACAGGAGGGAAAATCTAATAAATGAACAATTTAGAAAACCTTAGTATAATTTTTTGGAATTGTCACAGCCTTTACTCTAAACTAACAGAACCGAAAATAAAATTATATTCATCGAAGCCTCACATATTATGCTTATGTGAAACCTGGCTGAAAGAACATAGATTACCAGTTTTTATTAATTATACTTCTTTCTTTAAATGTAGACCCCAACAAGCTGGGGGAGGTTTGGCTATACTTGTACGCAAGGACCTTTGCGTAACTGAAAAAACACTGATTGATTTTCCATATAATAAAATTGAAGTTCAGGCTGTGACAATTCATAGTAATAATAAAACAATTGATATAATGAATGTATATAATCCTAACAATGATGTAACCAGAAATGAATGGGAATTTTACTTTGACCAGTTGGGGAATGGAAGAATTATTTTTGGGGATTTTAATGCTCACCATCAACTTTGGGACTCTAATAGCATTGAAAACTCATCAGGAAGGAATCTAGCAGAGGTACTGGTGAATAAACCTGAACTATGCATCCTAACCCCAACAGATATGAAAACATACTATCACATACAGTCAAGAAAATTCTCCACCCTTGATCTATGCCTGCTGAATCTGGATCTTTATGCTAGTGCTATAATACAACTAGAGGAAGATTTAGGGAGTGATCACTTCCCTATATCTGTAGAGATAAATTTCAAACCTGAAACAGCAACATTCAAACGCAGATCTAATTGGAAGTTTGAGGCAGATGTATGGAAGTATTGGGTTGCTGATCTGCCAGAATGTAATGCAGATAGTACAAACTTGGAGGAATCATATGGAGGTTTCTTAGAAAATATTTTGAACACAAGTAATGAAAAATTCCAGAAAACTAAAGAAACTGTTACTCCAAAATATTGTAAACCCTGGTGGAACCAACAATGTGCAGAAGCTGTTGCTGAAAGAAGAAAAAGAAAAAATACTTTTCACAAACATCCAACCATTGAAAATCTCATTTCTCTCCGAAGAGCTGAAGCTATTGCAAAACAAACAACCAAAAAAGCAAAGAAAAAATCATTTATAGAATTCTCAAACAAAATTAACAGTGAAACGCCAACCTCAAAAATTTGGAAATATATCAATAAACTGAAAAACAAATCAAGTAGAATTTATGCACAACCACTGATCGATAATAATCAAACCATTCTTAATCCAAAGCACAAATCAAACATTTTAGCAAAAAACTATGCCAAAACATTTGACTCATCTACTTACAGTGTGAATGAAATGAGTTTGCTACTTCCCATCACAATGGCTCTGAATGACTGCTCAAATGACATTCAAAATAAAAATTTTACTCTGTATGAACTGGATAGAGGACTAGAAAATCTAAAAAGTACCACACCTGGTCATGATATGCTACATAATGATATGCTGAATCATTTACCAAACGAGTATATAAAGTGGATGTTACAAATAATTAATGAGAGCTTCCAAAAATCATTTGTTCTTAAAGAATGGAAATTGGCAATCATTCTCCCAATAGGGAAGCCAGGCAAACCACCAGAAGAACCATCATCGTATCGACCCATATCCCTTCTTCCATGTTTTTCAAAGTTGATAGAAAGATTAATTACCAACAGACTAAATTATATTTTTGAAACAAACCAATCATATAGCTCAACACAAGGGGGATTCAGAAAACGCTTCTGTACCCTTGATCAAATTGCCAGACTAGAAAATGGAATAAGAACATCGATGGGTAAAAGAGAGAGTTTGATTGCTGTATTCTTTGACCTAAGTCAAGCATATGATAGAATATGGCATCTGGGCCTATTATCTGAACTTACCAAACATGGAATTAGAGGCAAAACATTAGCTTGGATTAAAAACTACCTAACTGATAGAAATTTCAAAGTATACTTTGAAGGTGAATACTCGGATGAATATCCAATCAAATCAGGCGTGCCTCAAGGATCAATCCTTGCTCCAACTCTGTTTAACATAATGCTATCAAATATTCCTTCGATCCAGAATATTCACATATCAGAATATGCTGATGATATTGCAATCTTTGCTTCAGATAAAAATGTTAATAACCTAACTACAACTATTCAAAAGCAAATAGACACTCTGGACAAATGGCTCAGTAAATGGGGCTTCAAAATAAATGAAAACAAAACAAAAGCTATGCTATTTACATTAAAACGCTGTGAAACCCCCTCCTTAAAGATAAATGATTCCTCTATCTCCTTTGTTGAAACTTATAAATATTTAGGTATGATATTTGATAGTCACAGATTATCATGGAAATCCCATGTTGACATGTTAATTAAAAAATGTGTACCTCGTGTAAATATTTTGAAATCTATTTCAAATAGCCAGTGGGGTGCGGATAGGATAATTCTCCTCCGGTTGTATAAGAGTATTGTTCGTAGTATTATTGATTATGGATCAATATTTTACAGGACTGCCCCTAAGGTTTATCTTGACAAACTGAATGGTATACAGAATAGTTGTTTGAGAGTAGCTCTAGGTGTTAGAATGACTTCTCCTTTAATATCAATTGAAATAGAAAGTAATATTCCACCACTGTTTATACATAGAGAATATCTCTTGATGAAATATTATGCTAGACTGAATGAATTACCTGAATACTCCCCTGTCATTAGAGAAACAATGAATGATTTGAATAACTCTTACAACAGAGGATGGACTAACCATTACATTTCAGCACCTGTTGTAATTCAATCTCTTAAACTGTTATTATCTTATCAATTCCCACATACTGAACATACCTACTCACCATTAATCTCTCCAGTACCACCTTGGTATAATATAGAACTTTACCTTAAATCTGAATTTACTAAATCTTCTGTTAAGGATCTAAGTGAAAACAATGCAATAGCAATATTTAATGATATAAAGGAACATTGTTATGACAAATTTATTCATATATATAGTGATGGCTCCGTTATTAATAATCCAATGAAATCAACTGCTGCTGCCATAATAATTAATCATAATGATGAAAGAATAATAAGAATGTGGAAAATTAGCCCACTAGCTTCAATTTTAACAGCAGAATTATTTGCAATTTATAAAGCTCTGAAATATATTGAGGAACACATTGAACCAGAAAATGGAGTAGTTATATTTTCTGACTCTCAATCCTCTATTGAAATATTGAAGGGAAGAACCCCCAAATCAAATTTGCATCTTGTCTTTATCACACAGAAGTTAATTATGAGCCTAAATTCCAGATTCCCTGTAATAATCCAGTTCATCCCAGGTCACAGGAACATTGAAGGCAATGAGTATGCAGACTTAGCAGCCAGAGCAGGACACAGCTCTGATGAGGTAACAGATGCCCCAATTTGTTCTTCTGATAGAATGAGACTGGTTAAGAGTATCCTGAAAAGGAAATGGTATGAGTATTGGATTGATCAAATAGACACAACAGGTAAAGGACATTTTCTTTTTAAAATGTATAGGCTACTGGCCATGGACCTCTCTGAATGAGAGGCCCATAGAGTCAGCACTAGCCAAAATGAGAATAGGACATGTTGGGTTAATGAACATAGATATAGATTCAATATGAAAGAGACAAATTTATGTACATGTGGGAAAGTAGAAAGTATAGACACTATTCTGTTCCAATGTCCCAAAGTACGTTATGTCTCGACAAACCTCTACCTAAAGCTTACTGATTTAAATGTCCCTATGACCTTGCAAATATTCTTGGAGGAGGTGATTATGAAAACGCTATTCAGGTAAAAATAATAAGAGCTACATCGCAATACATAAGGAGACACAGCGTATAACGGATCTGTAGATAAAACTTTTGTATGCTAACTACTAACCTTCTTTATAGTATTTATGTGCTTGAACATGGAATCCTATAAAATCCAGGCCTGTAAGTAAAATATTAATGTTATAATTAATATTTGAAGATTAACGGTGACAAATGCCATTACTGAGACACAACTCTTGCATTTTTGTACAAATTTATTAGCTATAGGATAGGAAAATAATGTAAGCAAATTAGCAAGAGAATGTGCTCAGTTTAAGAAAAGAAAAAAAATTGAAATACATGTATAGACATCCTAATTTTATATGCTGTGGTCATTAAAGTAGAGTAGTGTAGATATGACACAGTGTAGCTCATGTATAAAACATGAATATAGAGTTCCCATTACTGAAGACACCCACCTAGTCATCATTGCCTCGCCTCAAGGCACGGCGACTGCAATAGTGATGTCAGTGAGGATGTTATCCCTGTCTAGACAGTATCCCCTTCTAGTAATCTATTTTTGAACTGACTAATTGTTATCTGGGAGGGAACTAGAACTAACTGTACTGCTGCTAGGAACAAATAAAAAAAAAAAAAAACATATGCATATATATATATCAAGACATATTATAGCTAACATGAATTAATAAAGGTGTTTTCTTTTACAGGTTCACATCTAAATAAAGACTTGAGGCGCCTTGTTCATTCCACTTACATTTGTGAGCGAACCGAGTCCTCGTTAAACTGAAGAAGAGAGAGAGAGAGAGAGAGAGGAGCTAGTTATTAATTCTGAACTTCTGGATTCGTGGGTGAGTTAGTGATAAATGATTACTTATGGTAAGTGTGTCTGATAATCTTCTGAAGTTACTTCATTTCTTTCTTTGTACAATGAAGGTTAATAAAAAAATATGAATAAAACTGGTAGCTAATAGCTATCTGCTATTGCAATGCCTACCCAGTCTACAGAGCATGCACAATCAGTCTCCAGATATATAATTCTTGGTGCAATTTCTCTCCAAGGATTCCAAATTTCTCTCCAAAATAGCCAAAAATCTCAAAATACTCTCCAATAGTAAATAATTACATGTCAACATAGAAATTAATTAGAAAATGACTCAAAATTGTCGTCGGTTAATTCAGGAAACTATCATCAAATTGTAAATAATTGAATCATCAGGCCAAGTGAAATTGTATGTCTCATAAACTCAACATTTGTCTCTCCAGCTCTCTCCAAAATTCAACAAATTCTCTCCAACCAGTCTGTATTTCGTGGTAAATTCCACCGACTTGTCGGTGGAATTTTTTTCCATAGAAAATAATATTCTATCAAAGTCGGTGGATTTTTAGCTATTTATTCCTATGTTACCATTAATTTTCGGTGGGAAAATGGGTAAAATGTTGGTGGATCAGTCAAATTACTGGAAATTTATGGTGGATTTTTTCAGCTTTTTTAAGAAGTCAGTGGGATTTTGTGCACCAAATACAGACTGGCTCTCCAAAATGATCAAATTATCATTAATTCTCTCCAAAATAACATTGTAGCATAGGAGAAAAATAGAAAAAACTCGCCATTTGCAATTAAAGGACTCAAAATAACTGTCACAAACTCGCCATTAAATTGGCGAGTTTGGACATGCTTTATTACTTGGTCATCAGGTGCAAACTGCAATGTACCTTAAAGCTTGATGTGAACAAAAAGACTAACCTTTTTCTGTTCTTAAGTTCTCTTAACGAAAAAAACAACTCAAAATGTTTACTGAATTAAGTATGGTAATATTTTGAAAAAAAACAAAATGCTCACATACAATAGGGGTTATATAAAACATGTGTAAAAGGGGGCTATATGAAACGTAAATGGGGCTATCTGAAAACAGTGGGGCTATTATGAAAATGAAATAATAGATTTAAACATGATTCTGACAGTTACATGAATAAATGGATAATGTCAATGGATATTTCATATTTGTGGTCTAGCAGGTCTACTAAGGTACCAACAATAGTAACAATGTAGTTTATAACAGTGTACAACATCCTGGCATAATATGGTATCTTGAAAAAACCCCACTGACTTATTGAAAAAGCTGAAAAAATCCACCATAAATTTCCAATAATTTGGCTAATCCACCAACATTTTCCCAATTTATCCACCAAAAATTAATGGTAGCTTAGGAATAAATAGCTAAAAATCCACCGACTTTGTCAAAATATTATTTTCAAAGGGGAAAAATTCCACCGACGTGTCGGTGGAATTTACCATGAAATGCAGACTGGTAATAGAAATAATAGAATTAAACCTGAATAAATGAATATTTGTGGTTTACCAAGGTACCAACCCAGTCTGCAGAACATGGGACATTTTTAACATTTTCTGTGCGAACAATCCTTAATTTCCTCCTATATTTACATGTATTTTACTGAGAACAGAAGCCAAAATTGAGGATTTTTTGGAGAACAGTTTACCAGTTCCTGCAGTCTGGGTACCAACAATAGTAACAATGCAGTTTACAACATTGTAGCATAATATGGCATCTTTAATACCTAATAACAAAACAGTTGGCAGATACTGTATCTACTTGCCTACATAACAAAATAACTAATTGTTGAATTGATCTTTATCATAGATGATATTTTGTTTGCTACAATCTTCATCACTAGCATCTCAGAATGCATCATCATCAACTCTCTTCTTCCACTAAGGCTGTGCTCACTATTCAGTGAATTTTGAGTGAACTAGGATTTTCAGATGAAACAGAAACCTGAGGACTACTGGTGGTGGCAGTGGCCAGATAATATAGCATGTCCAAACTCACCATTTTAATGAAGAGTTTGTTACAGTTAATTGGATCCCTTCATTTGCAAATGGCGAGAAATATCTATTTTTCTCCTATGCTACAATGTTATTTTTTATATAAATTTGGTGATTTTTGTAGAGATAAATGGAGAGTTTATGAGCCATACTATTTTACTTTGGGCAGTGGAAGATGACTGAGGAGGCCCAAAATCAGCCAAAGAGACACTGGCTCCTGGCCTCCTGCTGGAACATTGATATGTTTTCACCAAGGTGTTCTGGGTTTCACACTGTTTGCTCATGTTTCTTTCAAATATAACACTAAACAGTAGTGTTTGGCTGACATCTTCTGCTGGTTGGTTTTCCTCATGCATCATTTTTATAAGTGCAGCTGCAAGAGCAAAGGGGTGAATGCCACAAGTAAGAAAAGTACTATCCCTTAATCGAGGCCACTTATCCTCCAATTCTGATATTAGTGAAATGAGAAGGCTTGGAAATGCCTTCTTGAAGCTAGATGTTTTACTTTGCCCATCTTCCAAGTTACATATCCCTAGAAGTTGATAGAGATGTAGACTTAGTCATGTTCTTGACATTGTTCTTTCTGCATGCTTAATTCTTCTTTGAAAAATCATCTTTTTGGACCTGGGGTTCTCTGTCAAATTTGTTTCATCATAATTGATGATGTTTCCAGGAGGCACTCCATTCAATGCTGTCTGTAGCTATTAAAAGTAGTCATTGACATCATCATCTGAGGCAGCTGCTCATTTGAGGAGGATGTTCTGTCAGTGTCAGTTAGTTGTTTCAAATAGCCCCAAGACAAACTTTTGTCAAGAATTTGCCACTACAAGCAAGGCAGATCTTCATACACAACTCAAAATGTTACTTTTTTTCCCATAGAAGATGATATCAAAATCCTGGTTTTGTGGCTTTAGTAGTTTTGGCAGGAGCGTCCTTAGCATTTAGAAAAAAAATTATGGTATCACAAATTTACCTTAAAAACTTTTTACAAAAAATTTAATAATATACTTTTTAATCGTTTCTTACATGTCTCTCTTTTTTTATAGTTTCAATAGTTTATGGTTTATTAATTTATATAACTAGATATCTAAAAAAATAATGAGAAAAATTATGATAAATTGATGTTCATGAAAAAAATTCATGATTTCAAATAGCCCCGTCTGTTTTCATATAGCCCCAGTTGACTGTAATTTTAAGGCCTAAATAGTCGCCGTATACCAGTTTGTATTTGGTGCACTGAACTCCTCTGACTTTTTCGAAAATCTGAGAAATAGCTGCCAACATTTTTCATCAATTTGTCTAGTCCTCAAACATTTTTCCAGTTTCCCTTCCAAAAATTAATGGTAATATAGGAATTAATAGCTAAATATCCTCCAATATTACAGGAATTTGTTTATTAGAGAAATTGAATATCTGCCAACATATCATTGGAATTTACCACCAAATACAATCTGGCCATATAAACTTGACACATTCATGCATTCATTCATTCATTATTTTTTTTTAACTAGCTATGTAAAAATTAGTCCTATATATATATCATAATATTTCAAAAAATTGAACTCTGCATGCTGTACATGATTTTTTAATACTAAACACTAGTAAACAGAGTTAATAAACTTCGTGGTTAAGAATTCATGAGTAACTCTGTTAGAATTTGAGTTTTCCACTCTGGACTACTCAACCAGGCCGTACCCAGTCTGCAGAATGACGAATGTGTCTCTTATTCCGAGATTTTATTTTGAGAGAGCCAGGGTGGAAAAATAACTCTTCTGATTGACTAGTAACTCTGTTAGAGATTCATCTTAAAGACAACTCTGCAGAAACTACACATTATTTCTTTTAACTATGTAAAAATTAGTCCTATAGCTATATTTCAAAATATTTGAAAAATTGAACTCTGCATGATATACATGCTTTACTAATACTAAACACTAGTAAACAGGGTTAATCATTGATAAACTCTGTGGTCGAGTATTCATGGAATCATGAGTAACTCTGTTAGAATTTGAGTATTCCACTCTGGTGAGAGAGTTATTCAGTTATTCTCTGACTCTCATGCAGCAGATTCAAAATCTCCTTCATCTAAATTAATGGTAACATGGGAATTAATTCATGATCTCCTGCAGAGATCTCCAATTTCTAAAATTCGATCAAAAACTCCCGCTGAAAAATGTTTCATATTTTGCAGTCCACCCGGGGACAGTACCCTTGCTTTGAACAGCTGATCGCCGAAATCATAGATTGGATAGGAATAAATAAAAAAAAATGTTTTAATTCTCCTTTTATTGACTAATTTTTATTGTTACTCAAGTAAAAAAGTATGGCTCGTAAGCTCTCCATTTGTCACTCCAGCTCTCTCCAAAAATCACCAAATTTCTCTCCAAAATTATCAAATTATCATAAATTCTCTTTAAAATAACATTATTGCATAGGAGAAAAATAGAAATTTCTCACCATTTGCAATTGAAAGGCTAAAAATAACTGTCACAAACTCACCATTGAAATGGCAAGTTTGGATATGCTTTATTACTTGGATAGTTACGAGTGGAATATTGATTTAATTTTTTATACAGTTTATTCTTCAGAATCTCTGCTATCGACTGGCCAGTCTGCAAAGCATGCACAATCAGTCTCCAGATATTTAATTTTTGGGGCTATTTCTCTCCAAAGATATTCCCATTTTTCTCCAAAGTCTCAAAATTATTCCAGTCAAAATATATTCTAGTTGACGCGATGACGACTGGAATATTTCTTTACCATAAATTTTAATTTTTAACAGTGAAAATTTTAATTACCTAAGTTTTATTCATTACTTATCTTAGACCAGTTTGCAGAATATGGGAGATATTTGGGATATTCTCTCTGAACAAATCAGAACAATTTTGAATTAATTCCTATATTTACATTGATTTTGCTACGAACACTTCTGAATTATCACTCTGCAGAATATGGGATATATTTGAAATATTCTCTCCGAACAATTTTGAATTAATTCCTATATAGCGTCGGACTGGGTGGCTTTCCGCATTTTCCGCATACTTGATTTTACGAAAAAACTGGAGAAGTCAGCAATCTGGTTTTTTGTGTGCAGATGGATGAAAGGTAGACCTAGGTGCACACCAAGTATCAAAAGTTGAACTCTGTAAGTTAAATAGAAAAGATGTTATCATCAAAAAACTGTATGTAAAGATCGTGGGGGGAAACCGGATGAATTTTGCGCACTTACCGGCGCAAGTACACCCAATGTGAAACTGCTCAGTGCACAAGTTCACCCTATGTATAAACTGTGCATAGAAAACTCCATAAATGTTCCAATTGTTTATAAGTAAATTCATACTTGTGTTATCCAGAATGGTACTAATTGACTGTAAAAATGCTAGTAACTTTACTACACTACGTACTTGTCTCACCATCACTATTCACTACCTAATATTAGAATGCGAGGTCATGAAAATAACGAATGGCACACGTTCGTCCTATTGGCTTTGTTACTGCTTTAAGCCTGCATTGAATTTGCCCCAATCTTCTATGCAACTGACCCGATCTGCTGTGAAACTGCCGTGAGTCTGCCACGATCTGCTGTGAAACTGCCGTGAGTCTGCCACAATCTGCTGTGAATCTGCCCTGATCTGCTTGCAACTGCTGTAAATCTGCCCGATCTGCTTGCAATTGTCGTTGCAAGCAGTTGCATAGCAGCAGAATGAGGCAGATTCACGGCAGTTGCATTGCAGCAGATCGGGTTAGATTCACAATAGTTGCATACCAGATCGGGGCAGATTCACGGCAGTTACATAGCAGCAAATCGGTGAAGATTCACGGCAGTTGCATAGCAGCAAATCGTAGCAGATTTACGGCAGTTGCATTGCAGTAGATTGTAGCAGATTAATTATGGGCAGTTGCATTGCAGCAGATGTGGTTAGATTCACAGCAGTTGCATACTAGATCGGGGAAGATTCACGGCAGTTGCATAGCAGCAGAACGAAGTAGATTCACAGCAGTTGCATAGCAGCAGATTCACGGCAGTTGCATTGCAGCAGATTCACGGCAGTTGCATTGCAGCAGATCGTTGCAGATTCACGGCAGTTGCATAGCATCAGAACGAGGCAGAATCACGGAAGTTGCATAAGAGATCGGGGCAGAATCATGGCAGTTGCATTGCAGCAAACTGGGACAGATTCACAGCAGTTGCATAGCATCAGAACGAGGCAGAATCAGGGCAGTTGCATAGCAGATCGGGGCAGATTCACTGCAGTTGCATAGCATCAGAACGAGGCAGAATCCAAGCTGTTGCATTGCAGCAGATTGGGGCAGATTCACGGCAGTTGCATAGCAGCAGATTGGGCCAGATTCACGGCAGTTGCATAGTTGCAGATCAGGGCATATTCACTGCAGTTGCATAGCAGCAGATTGGGCCAGATTCACGGCAGTTGCATAGTTGCAGATCGGGGCATATTCACGGCAGTTGAGTAGCATACTATTCCGAACCTTGGTCACACTGAAACTTTGGTTACTTTACTTTACCACTGGCGCACTATAGGAGTATCACGGATGAATATCACAGGTTTATTAATGAATAAGAGCTCTTTAACTTTAACTAATAAATGTGCGCTAGTCCACCCCTGAATTAAAATATTCCCTGGGTGTTCTTTCGCATCTAGTATATTGGTTATATCTCAATAATTTATAATTATTATTAAAATCATCTTAAATGACGTTAATCTACAGTAAATTATGCGTATCCAACATAAATTGCAATCAAATTTGAGCATAATTATCAACACTACAGCAAAGTTCACGGAGATTCGATTCTAGTCCAAAATAATTATTTTGCTATAAAAAACATAGGTCTCTGTTTGAGCACTTAGTATTTATACTTAATCTCTTACGATTTTCGTGAAATTTATGGACTTGGGGGTTTAAGAGCTGCTATTTCCAATGGTGTTGTCAGATTTGAAATATTTCCAAGCAATTGCCGTCAATGACGGTTGCGCAACTTCACCCGGAATTTTGAGGTGCGCAAGGCCACCCGGTCTGACGCTATAAATTAATTTTGTTACGAACACTTTTGAATTAATTCCTATATTTACATTAATTTTGCTTCGAACAGTACAAGAGATCTCTACGAACACTTTATCAATTCCTGCAGACTAGCTAAAATAATCCCTACCTATATTTACATTAATTTTACTAGCTACAAACAGAATGAGAGATCTCTACGAATACTTTACTAGTTTCTGCAGACTGGCAACCTACAAACCAGTCTGAAAAGTACAGCAGGATTTGTGGATTAATTCTGCGCCCAATTCCTATTTAATTCCTATTTTCCCATGTTATTTGCTGCGCCCAAATCCCAATTTCTTTAAAAAAAATCCTTGGTCTGAGCCAGACTGTATTTCGTGGTAAATTCCACGACATGTCTGTGGGTGAAATTTTTTCCCTTCTGAATATAATATTCTGGCAAAGTCGGTGGATCTTTAGCTATTTATTCCTATGTTACCAATAATTTGGTGGATAAATTGGGAAAATGTTGGTGGATCAGCCAAATTACTGGAAATTTATGGTGGATTTTTTCAGCTTTTTGAAAAAATTCAATGGGATTTTTTGCACCAAGTACAGACTGTGGTCTGAGGAGACCTTCTATTCATGTTCCTATGGGGACATAGGAGACCTTCTATTAAAGCCAGTTAATTGTCTTAGATTTCAAAAGGTCAAAACTCAGATATATCTAATTGACTTAAAATTTTGAATAAATTCCTATGTCCCCATGTCATGCCAGTCCCATTCTGTAAAGCGTGTCCATGTTGCTTAAGATATTTTGAGGGAATATATTTCTGTTAGAGCATTTTGGAGACACTTTCTGAATTATTAATTGATTCCTATGTTTACTTCTATTTATTGGGGAAATTTTTGAAAATTTGAAAATGTTTGTGGAGACAAAT
This sequence comes from Caprella mutica, assembly GCA_947561585.1. NCBI lineage: Eukaryota > Metazoa > Arthropoda > Malacostraca > Amphipoda > Caprellidae > Caprella > Caprella mutica. The sequence continues at coordinate 26,478 of CANNZV010002252.1, forward strand.
TGTCATCAAAATTAAAATGGACAAATTTGCCACACTTTCCAGTCTGAAAAGAAGGTCTCCTCAGACCCAGGATTTTTACAGAAATTGGGATTTGGGCGCAGTAAATAACATGGGAACATAGAAATTAAATACTAAATAGGACTTGGATGCAGGATTCATCGGCAAATCCTGCCGTATTTTTTAGACTGGCACACTTTGCAGACTGTTGCCAGTCTGCTATGCTACTGCTGTGAATCTTTTCCAATCTACTTTGACACTGCGGTGAATCTGCCGCGAATTGCATGACACTGCTGTGAATTTGACATTAACTGCATGGCGCTGCCGTGAATCTGCCCCAAACCTCTATGACGTGATTTTGGCCCAATCTGCTATTACACTGAGGGGAATCTGCCTCAATCTGCTATGCTACTGCCATAAATCTGCCTCTATCTGCTATGAGACTGCTGTGAATCTGCCCCAATCTGCTATGATATTGCTGTGAATCTGCTCCGATCTGCTATGTCACTGCAGTGATTCTGCCTCGAACTGCTATGACACTGCCATGAATCTGCCTCGAGCTGCCATAATGCTATCATGAATCTGCCCTGATCTGCTATGACAGCTACTGCCATGAATCTGCTCCGATCTGCTATGACAGTGAATCAGCCCCGATCTGCTTTGTTACTGCCGTGAATACACTATTGAAGCAAATAATCGCACTGCAATTATTTACCCTAACATTGCGAGGCAATTACCCCGATTCTCATTAATAGTCAATTGAGTATTTTTTTTATCTTAAAAAAAATCAGATATATATATTTTTTCTCATAAAGTGGCACACTTAGAACTCTACCCACATTAATAAATTGAAAAAAGTGGAAATTCAATCCACCCTAATGCATATGCATCAGATATTTTTTCAACTGTAAATTTTTCACTAAGAAGCAAAACATCTACTTTATAGTTAAATGTGGTGACCAATGTCCTCTTTCTCATCAAACTGGTGACTTTCTAGCCACAATATTAAACATGGACTATTAATTTATTCCTATACTACCATCATCCATTTTCGGTGGTAAATGGGAAATAATGTTAGTGGATCAGCCAAAATATTTTTTTAAGCATATGATAAAGTGGCCATATTTTAAAGTATAGACAAATTAGCCAATATTTTGCCAACTTTTGAGGGTAGAATGCTGCAATGAGGAGAATGTTTGTGGCAAGCAGAGGTGTGGCCCAAGTAAAATAGTATGCATGACTGTAGAATATTTTGAGAATATCTTATTACCATTTTTCAGATTGTGCTTTATTACCTGACTATTTATTAGGTGTTTTAAAACGTGCGTGATAAATCAATAACAATTGAATGTTAAAATATAGCAAGGATTGTAATAATACAATAATTTGAATAAATTATTATCATAAGGCAAAGAATATAATTCTAATAATCAAATTAGTTGAGAATAAAAAAATTAGCTAATATATTATTTAAAAATTGGTGTCTGTTTATCTTTATTAGAAATGATTGGTATCTGCCAAAAAAAATTCAATCTTCTGAAGATTAGCTTGTAATTAACCAGTCTCCAGAGTATGGAATGTTTTTGCCATATTCTGTGATCAATCACACAGCAAATAGTCTAACTACATTAGGACCATTTATGTTGAGAGTTTCAAAGTAATCCTAATTTATTTCTTGTCATCAGCATTAAGTTTTCCAATGTAGCTACTAGCTAGCTAATTATCATTTACAAATGATGATTTTTTTGAAGCTCTCAACATAAATGGCCATTATGTAGTAAGTTCTATTCGCTAGTTTGTTGTTCTATTCGCTAGTTTGTTGTACTGCACACTTAAAAATTATTTAATGAGTGCTTCATAACTCATGAGTTTTACTGTTCCAAATTTTATACATTCTGAGTATCAAAGTCAGACTTTACTATAGCTATTGGAGATATTGAATTTTTATTTTTTTAGTAGCTTATAGAAACATTATACACTTTTAGAAATTATTATTTAGATAAATTATAGACTAAATCATCATAACATTAGAATTTAGAATTGATGTTTTCTTTTTCTTATTCTTATGTGAAATTTGTATTGGAGCATAGAAAAAAAGAGGAAAATCTAACAGAAATAATGCTACAGTATATTTATTTAAATTTCAATGCTTAGCTCATGTTTAGCTTTACTTTCTAAGTCCGTGATTAATTTATGTAGTCAAATAGCGTCTTTCTTTTACAGTCTATTAATTAAATTTTCTTTCCAGTTTTACAGATGGAGTCTAAATCTGACAATTCTCAATGTACTGAAGTTGGACTGCTTGTCAAACCATCCATAATGTCTGATTCACCAACTGATATATCAAGTGTAAAGAAGGATGTCACCAGTTCACAGGATGACCTGTGTCAGGGTGCAGAAAAATCTGTGGAAATGAGTGATGAAGAGGACTCTTCTAATAATATTTGCTTTTTAGCTGAAGACAAAATAGTTGAATCAGTTGAATGTGAGGTAACTATTAAAGATGAAACTGTAGATGTTGAAGGTAATTGTGATGCTGCTAACTCATCTGAAGTGAAGAATATAATACCTCATTCTGGTCAAAATTCAACAGAATCCTTCTCTAATGTAGGAAAATTTAAATCTGATAATAGTTCATCTTATTTTGATATGCCCATATATGAAAGGCCATTTTTAATTAAAAGTAAATTTGTTGAATTGTCTAAAATTGAATCTTCTGTGAAAATAGTCCATGAAAGGAAGTCCTACAAGTGTGACATGTGTAGTAAATCATTTGTTTCTGGACAAAATTTAGTTGACCATATCAGAGTTCATACTGGTGAAAAACCCTACAGATGTGATATTTGTGGAACATCATTCTCTCAGAAAGCTGGCATGCTAAAACATAAAAAAAATCATTCAGGTATAAAGCCTTTTAAATGTGACATATGTGGAAGAGCATTTTTTGAAAAGAGTAAAGTTGATGAACATCAGAGTGTTCACACTGGTGAAAAGCCATTCAGTTGTGATGTATGTGGTAGATCGTTTGCTCGGAAGAGACAAGTAACTTCACATAAATTGATACATTCTCAAGGAAGGGAACTTAGCTGTGAGATCTGTGGCAGAACCTATGTTAGCAAGTTCAGTTTTACGGCTCATGTTTGTAGTATTTCTCGAATAAAGAAACACAGAAAGAAGCTCAACACCAAAGATTAAAACATTTAGCCTATGTTGATAAATTTTAAGACCATAATTTATTTCAAGAAGAATGTAACTATTTAGGGTAATTTCTGAAATTTTGGACTGTTCCACATTTTCCATCATGTTAAAAATATATATAATATTTTCTATTGATCTTTTATTCCTACTTTGGTTAAGAGGAGCATATAGATTCTGACCTGTCTTTTTTATTCACATCTATTCACATATATAAAATTCAATTCTAAGAAATTTTTGTTTTGACATATTTTTAAAAAATTAATAAAAAAAATATGAATATAATTTCAAAATTTAGATTCAACACATTTTAGAAAGTTTCTAAGATACAAGATCTTTTAAATTATCAAACCAATTTTTTTTACATTTTTAATGAGTTTTTTTTAACGTTTACTTCAAATTCGAAATTTGGTTACAATTATAATTAACGAACATATCTCTAGAAAACTGCATCAAATTTGATTGAAAATTGGAACAGTAGTGTTAAAATATATTTAAATATAAGAGAGAGGTGAAAAGAGAATATGCAATTATAAGTTAAGTCCGTCTTAATCAAATACTTTTACAATTTTTAACAAAAAATTCAAATCATTTAAATCACAACAGAGTTAGATTGCTATTAAAAAGATTATGATATCATAAAAAGTTATGAAAAAGTTTTTATATTAAATCATTCTCTCTTATATTACCTTCTACTTGATACCAAGAACAAAAATGAAATTTAACTAAAATTGAAAAAAATTCATTTCGTTGAAACTATGTCAAGAAATGTTTTAAAATTATAAAGCTAAGGTTATATCACAGTTAACTGAAAAGAAATTGATTAACTACTAGCTTCGTAATTAATTATATAAGAAATATTATCACTCAACTGTCACTGTCTGACTTTTTATGATTAATTAGAAGAAAAAGTGTAACAAAACAAACTTTATATCGCATTATCGTAAATTTATCGGCAATTGGTATTTAGGTAGCTTCACAATGCTTAGGTAGCCATATATAAATGCTTTTTATGCTTAGGTAGCCATATATAATTTTTAAAGCTTTGTAAGACTTCTGAATTTGTTGATACTTTTTTTGTTTGAATTGCGGAGGTTAGAAGTCATTTTTTCAGGAATAACTTAAATATGGAACCAAATTTGGAATGGTTTGTGGTACTATAACCAGTAATCTTTGTTCTAGTGAACAGAGCAATATAAAAAGTACTATGGAGAGGACCTTTAAGCTTTTCAATTACCAGATAGCTACTCATATAAACAAATATTTTGTCAGATACACAAACTATCTGTGTATCTCTACTTTTTGGAACTTTTCATTTACCAGATTTTAGTTTTCATTACCTTATTTTAACCATGCCATGTATTTCATCTAAAATAGTGTTACTATGTCATCTTTGTGTCTTTATCAGAATTTAAAAATTATCTTAACAATTTGAGGAATAAAATATTTCAGTATGATGAGTACAATCTGCACGTGTTCAATTTATCTTAATCTGTTTTTCTATTTTGATTTATAAATACAGTCATTGCATCTTTTTTATTTAGCAGCACCATCGCTACTTCTGTGCTAATGTAGTGGCAACTAGAGGGTTGGTAATGGAATATTTAATGTTTTAACTTTTAATTCAAATTTCTAATGAGTTTTAGCTAGTGTGAGTGCTTTACAAGTACTCTAAAAGATTGGTTACAAGTTTTCATGTATTTGTAGTCATGTCTCTGTTGATAATTACACGAACCAGTCTCCATTAGCTATATATTTTTTTCTGCTTAATTTCCAACCTCAAGGGCAGGACTATTTCCTGTTGGGGAATTCAGTGATCCCCGGGAACCCTAACTGGTAATAGGTACTATTTGATAAAGTCACTGATGATGTACTATCAGAGAAAAAAGTCACTGTGATGATGTACTATCAGAGAAAAGTCACTGTGATGATGTACTATCAGAAAAAAGAGTCACTGTGATGATGTACTATCAGAGAAAAGAGTCACTGTGATGATGTACTATCAGAGAAAAGAGTCACTGTGATGATGTACTATCAGAGAAAAGAGTCACTGTGATGATGTACTATCAGAGAAAAAAGTCACTGTGATGATGTACTATCAGAGAAAAGTCACTGTGATGATGTACTATCAGAAAAAAGAGTCACTGTGATGATGTACTATCAGAGAAAAGAGTCACTGTGATGATGTACTATCAGAGAAAAGAGTCACTGTGATGATGTACTATCAGAGAAAAGAGTCACTGTGATGATGTACTATCAGATAAAAGAGTCACTGTGGTGATGTACTATCAGAGAAAAAAGTCACTGTGATGATGTACTATCAGAGAAAAGTCACTGTGATGATGTACTATCAGAAAAAAGAGTCACTGTGATGATGTACTATCAGAGAAAAGAGTCACTGTGATGATGTACTATCAGAGAAAAGAGTCACTGTGATGATGTACTATCAGAGAAAAGAGTCACTGTGATGATGTACTATCAGAGAAAAGAGTCACTGTGATGATGTACTATCAGAAAAAAGAGTCACTGTGATGATGTACTATCAGAGAAAAGAGTCACTGTGATGATGTACTATCAGAGAAAAGAGTCACTGTGATGATATACTATCAGAGAAAAGAGTCACTGTGATGATGTACTATCAGAGAAAAGAGTCACTGTGATGATGTACTATCAGAGAAAAGAGTCACTGTGATGATGTACTATCAGAGAAAAGAGTCACTGTGATGTTGTACTATCAGAGAAAAGAGTCACTGTGATGTTGTACTATCAGAGATATAATTTACTATCGGAGAAAAGAGTCACGGTGATGATGTTGTAGTCGTTGTCTTAAAATATTTTTATTAATGAAGCTACGGTTCTGAAACTTAGTACCCTAACATAAAATTGAATTAGACCCATAGAAAACGAGTTATTAGAATTTTGAACCGTTTCCAAAAAAACCTAAGGCTTCTACAATTTTGAAGCTACGGCATTGGGGTTTTCATGCATTCGATTCTACAAGAAATCTTCTACAGCTGTAGAACCTCGTTTTTTGATTATCGAATTGGTTTTCGAAATATCATTTTTTTCATGAAAAAAAAATCATTTTATTTTTCAAAATTCAATATTTCGAAAATCAAAAAAAATAAATTACTACAGCAGTGGAGAATTTCTTGGGAATCGAATGCAAAAATCTCCAATGCCGAATCTTCAAAACGTGCGCGGAAAATTGCCACTAGGAAATTTGGCACTGGGAAGATTGCCCCCCTGAAAATTGCTACTGTGGTGAAAATTGCCACTGTGGTGAAAATTGCCACTGTGGAAAACTGCCAATGTGGGAAAACTTCCACCCGGAAAATTGAAAACTGAAAAAAATATTTTATTCTCTAAAAAAATACCGAACTGAAAACAAAAGTATTTGAATTTTATGTAAAGAAAATTTTCACAGGGACAAATTAAAAATAAATATTTTAGTCTATGAAAAAAATACTGAACTGAATACAAAAGTATTCAAATATTTGAAAGCATTTTTCTAAGTGTGCGAATGCGTGCATCTTTCATTGACAAGTTTAAAGAAAACTATTCATAAGATGGAACGATCAATGAACCTGAGAGGCACATTTCGGTTTGAAATATTTAAGCATAATTTAATAACTAATTTATTTGAGTTAGGTACTTAAATTTATTGACTTCTATTGTCTAAAACGTAACTATTCATTGTGAAACTGATGCAACGTGTTTTGTTGTTTATCGTGAAATTAATGTAGCAAGATTTTATTTATTTTTGAAACTATAATGCAATTTTTTTTATTATTGAAACTAATGCAACAAGATTCATATTTATTATTGGTTTAACCTCTCCAGGGAACAATTAAATATATTAACTATTAAGCTAAGAATTAATTGCGTATCAGCACACTCACACCCACCGACGGAAGAATTCACTTGGATCGTATAACTTGTCAAAATGAGATGTACACATTGAAAATATTCTTATATATAAAATTCTGATCAATATTGCATTCAGTACCTATAATTTTTTTTGATTTTCGAAAAAAAATCAGTATGAATTTATATATGTACAGTGGCAGTTTTCCAACAGTGGCAGTTTTCTCACAGTGGCAATTTTCCGGGTGGCAGTTTTCCCACAGTATCAATTTTCCCGGTGGCAATTTTCCTAGCACCTCTTCAAAATTGTATACCAAAATTTGTCTTTTTTCTGAAGTGCCAGAAAAAAAAGCATTCAAAGTTGCCGTGTATCATTGCTACGCTCTGACACGCATCATCTTCCCCGTGTAAGGTATGGAGTGGAACTGATGCGTTTTGTAGCCAATTGCTTTTTCAGTAGCATGAACTATTCCAGATATGGCGAGATAATTTATAACGAATTATCAGTGGCTGATAGGGAATGTGTAAAGCGTAGAGGGCTGCCCCAATCCTCGCCTCGCCCCCTCCCTTTCTCTTTCCCCCCAATGGCTCAATAGTGACTCTAAAGCTCTGATATTTTACTCAAACAACAAAAAGGGTACTAGGTTGGTATTTACGAAATAAAAAAAATTATAAAATTATGAGATTTTTCCTAGTATCCCCTTAAGCTAAGTTCTTATTATCTAGGTTGGAAGATAAATCAGTCTTATTTCTATAGGGTTAGTAACTCAAGTGTTATGAAGAAACAAGAGGTGAGACAGAAGGATGGAATGGCAGAGAGGACAGTCAGAAGAGAGTGGCCAGAAGGTGTATTTCTACGGTGTCTGGAAAACTGCCAGGCGGAAAATTGCCTGTCACTCAAATGTGAATTTATGTATTCTTTTTGAATGTTAAAAAATATTTAGTTATAAACACAATCTAAAGTCTATGAACATTTTAATTTATAGAAAACGGCGTTAACCCTTCGTTAAGGGGGGAAGTGAAATTATTTTTTTTACAGTAATTACTATATAAAATTATAAATATTGGATTACTTAATATTCAAAGGAAAATAATATTTCAACAAAGTTACTATAGCTAATGATTTTAATTTTCTATTGATGTCAGCAATACAGCCTTTGATTCAAAGGAAAACGTTATACCCTGCATACTGATTTGTGATTACTTGCCAACTATTAGGGTTATGGTCACAATATGCGTTTAAAATCATAGATCTTGAAAATATCATAAACGAATTGAATTAAAGACTATTGGATCGTTCTAAATCAGAGCTATGTAGTCTTCGATACTATTTCATTTCCTTTCATCTATGATCTTCTTAAGATCTATGATTTTAAGTGCATATGGTCATAACCCTACTATAATTAGATATTCCTACAATAATATAATTTTAAATTATACAATAAATTAAGCGAATGTTAAATCAACTTATATGTATGTTCAATATTTATTACATTTTCATTCTCCATGTCAATAGCACAACACCTTCATTTTTACAATATTCATTTATATATAAAATGTATTATTGAATAATATGCAATCCAATTCGATCAAGTGAAATTGTCAGAGAATTAGGTAGGTAATAGCAATTTAATAATCATAGATATTGGATTGCAAATTATAAATATTTCACAAACATCGATCGAAGTGGTTTTATAATGAGAACAATCGAATATTAATCTTAATCACAAAAAGAACTAATTTGACACTAAACCTTTCTATGAACTGATAATGTAAAGATGCGTTTTGCATGCAGCGAATGCTACGATCATCGCTAAGCGATCATTGGCCAGCATTTATCGCTGAGCACTTTTTCAATGTATTCCTATAGCTGGGCGATCAGTGTTGAACGATCATTGCAACTAAAGTAAATAGATAGAAAAGTATACTAAGTTGCAAACTCATTGACGGTGAACTTGATTCCGGTCACATAAAATCAGATGAAGTTATGTCAAAATGAGAATTATATAGATGCGGCAAGTAAATAGATAAAATATGTCAATAAACAATATGTCTGGTTAGCTTCCAGTACTTAGATCACTTTTATATATTTGATACCAGGCTGACACTTATAAGTTGGCTTATTTGCAAACTTGTAAAATGTAAGGTGGTACCTAGTGACCTATTGTACTTACAATGGAGCACTTGAATGACAATTATCTAACATATAAACCTGATTGTTTACAGTAAAATGTTATTTTAAGCACAATACTTATTTAATCAGATAAATGCAAATGTGTTTTAAATTCTTCAGTCACCTTTACTGTACTGGAGATTTTGAAGGCTATTAAGCTGAAAATTAGATGTGAATATAGAGTGTAAAACGTGATAAAAACAATATTTTATATAAAGTTAATTTCCATTAAAATGCACATTTAACTCAAAATGCACACTTAAGATCCATAGGACACACATATGGATCAAGAGGACACACGTATAGCAACAATTAATGTATAGGAATAGAGAAGATAAATATGAATAGAGAACATACATAGAAACAAGGAGATAAAACACACTTGATTTTGTAACAGATATATAGAAAGTAAAAATATTCTAGAGAATTAATGTAGTAAGCAATAGCTAAGTTAGTAACAAATTTTCTAATTTTTGTCTCATATCTCAATACTAAATAGATTGTTAATTAATATTAATAAACTTTAGGATATATAGCTTAAATAGAAAGACGGTATCCAACATACAACCATTGGTCATAAAATTCATTGTCAGGTCCAGGTTTTTCCACCCTTCTCCTGATGATGAATAGAAATCTTTCTATTCGAAAGCTTGATATCTGAAAAAACCTTCAACGCAGAGTTTAAATAACCTCTATTATTATGGATTTGCCGTTGAGTTTGAATCTTTTCAATCACATTTAACTCAATAAAAGCACAATTTTTATTTGGAAATCACTAGTGTGACGTTACTCGTTTTAATCGATGTCACGTCCGTGTAGTATTTTCGGATGTTCCAATATTGTACTTACTATACTTTCTATTTATTTACTATGATCGCAACAATCGCTGCATTCAAAACGTACCTTAAAACAGGAAATTATACTCTGTCTCTAATACAATTATTTCTTGGTCTCTTCTCTTAGTATTTTCTAAGAATGGTTCTAGTTTAAAATTTTTATTTTATGTTTGATTTATTGTCTTTAATATTCATATTATAATGTAATGTGCAATTTTTTTTAATAAACTAGTCTACATTTACTATTATTATTGTTTTGTATACTAATTATACTTAACTCCTTAACGAAGGTCGTATGGCTTTTTTTTAATTAAATGTTATTAGTGACTAAAGTCATTAAATTCCCATTTAGTGACTGGCAGGTTTCCGACTGGCAGTTTTCTGTGTACCTCTTCTACATATATTAAACATAGAAAAAAGAGCGGGTGTGAGGGATGTTATCCCTACAGAGAATAAAGTTAAATCAGCAAAATAAAAGCTTAAATATAAATGAATAAAGAAATCATAATGAATAATTTAATCATAAAACACAAATAAACAAAAACATAAATGAATGACAGATAAACACGAGTAAGTTCTGAGTAACTAATAGCTAACTATAAATATATGAATCAAAGAAAATGACATATAGACTTTCACTCAGTTGGTAAAGACACAGCGATAAGATGATGGACAGGTAATGAAGTTGATTATGCGTTACGTTAACGAATGAAGTTAATTACATGAGTTTTTCTTAATCGCCAATTTTTATCTGTGAAATATGAATGGCTTGTTATCCATACTCTTGAATTCATATTTAGTTGAGTTGATTATAAACTGTGATTTGAATGCTGTTAAATTCTCTTTTGCCAAATTTTATTGCTTTGCCTAGAAATAATACACAGAGAAAAAAGTTTACTCATATTTAATGGGTCAACAATTTATGCTTTGAATCAATTTATACGTGAGTTGGTTTGACTATATTCATGTTTTCATGTGTGTCAAAACAACTATGACGTGTGTGTCACCAAACATAGTTAATTCAAATCATTTTATGGATTGAATCAACTTACTATGAGAGTTGGAGTTACATTTTGAGAGAATGAACATATGTTAAAGCAACTAGGATATAATGTGTTGAAGTAACTCACAAAGATTGTCAATTCAATGTATCTGGTGTATGAATTAACTTACTATGAGAGTTGACGCTACTTTTTTGAGTTTAGGTGCGAGTTAAATCAACTATGACATAGTGTGTTATAGTAACCCACAAAGACTGTTAATCCAGTGTATTCTACAGTGTATGAATTAACTTACTATGAGAGTTGGCGCTACTTTTTTGTAAGTTTAAGTGTGAGTTAAAACAACTATGACATAGTGTGATAATGTAACCCACAAAGACTGTTAATCTTATTTATCTGGTGTATAAATTAACTTACTATGAGAGTTAGTTCTAATTATTTTTTTAAGTTTATGTGTGAGTTCAATCAAATGAGTAAGTGGCAACTTATGCTTTCCTCAAAGCTAATTTATTCGCATAACACTTTTCAGTTCAAATCTTGTTTCAAGTGTGTTACGTGTTGAATGTGAATGCTCCTCAATACCATTTTAATTCAAGTGCAAACAATAGTGTTATATGCATTAAATAGTATTATCGCTGCCGATCGATTATTAATTAATTCCATTAATAAATTGATAAATGTCTGCCTAAATATTCTAAAATATTGGTGATTGATAGTTTGGTGGCTTTATATAGGTAGTTATTTGAAGAGCTGATTATCAGTATATAACTTTTATAATAATAAATTTTGATTACTGCCTTCCAGTTTGTAAACTGATATCCAAACTAATTTCCTAGATTATTATATGTTTACTTATTTAAGCATCATACCTGCCTAGCTGTTTTTTTTGTCAGTGTCAATACCTTCTACATGGGGTACGGTCAAGAGCCCCCCCGGTCAAGAGCCCCCCCGGTCAAGAGCCCTCTCGGTCATGAGCCCCCCCGATCGCGAGCCCCCCCCCCCCCGGTCATGAGCCCCCCAAGGTCATGAGCACCCCCGGTCACGAGCCCCCACCCTCCCTGTTTTTTTAATCCTTATTTACCTAGTTAAACAAATGACGAATTACTTAGATAGAAATAACTGAGAGTTACAAATGTAGTTTGTTGTATCCGCTAGTTTGTTGTACTGCACACTTCATGATTAATTAATGATCTGGCAGGGGGGTTCAGGGGCGGCACGCCCCCCGATATACATATATTTTATGTCTATTCAGTAATGAACTACAAAAGTGTGAATAAGGATTAACTAGTATAGGTAAATAAGGATTTAAAAACAGGGGGGCTCTTGACCGGGGGGGCTCTTGACCGGGGGGGCTCTTGACCGGGGGGGCTCTTGACCGGGGGGGGAGCTTATGACCTAGGGGGGCTCATGACCGGGGGGGCTTATGACCTACACCCCTTCTACATAGGCTAGGCAGCTACTGCGCTGTCCTCAGAATAGGGTAAGTTCCAAATTATCAGGCGATTTCAAATTTTCGGTCACGTATGAAATATAGTATATAGCTACCTAATAGCTAATTAAAATGAAAGTTAATTTAATATAGTTTTTCTTACGCGACCGAAAATGTGGAGCCGTCCGATATTTCGGAACTTATCCTAGTATCTTAAGTAAAGTGGTCTGATAATCTATATATTTTAAAACTAGTTGGTGTACCTATAGGTAGGGTTACACAGCCAAATTCGGTTCTTTAATTTCTAATTGTGACCCTATTAAGAGAGTCTCAAAATTATTCTGAAATTAGTTTAGCTATATACTGAATTGTTGAACATCATAATTTAAGCTCAATTTATGATAGGTTCTATTTATTTCACGAGTGCCTTGAAGTCATGATGGTTATTAATGTTTCTGAGATAAGAGACCGCAGTTAATTAAAGTGCCGCAATTTACCTACTTGATCCTAGTTTTCTATGACTGGGAGAACTCCATCCAGGGAGGTAGTCGGAGGAGAACACCGTCCACGGATTTAGCAGGAAGAACTCTAACCAGAGGTGAGCCTTTTGATATATTATACTTTCTTGGTATTTAATTAAAGTCTACATTATGAGTGTATAATGAACAAAATTATGAGGATTAGCTAGAAAAATCCATTGCATTTATTAGAGCTAAATTTATACTGCATCTGAAGATTTATAATTAGTTTGACATTTTATGTTAAATTTACCTATATGAAAGAATTCTCAGTTAATAATTCTTTTCATATTTAATATATGGTTTTCTATATTTTCTGAATCTACTTTCAGATATTGATGAAGAATTGATGAAGTAGATCAACGTCATCAATTATCGGAGTCCTCTTCAATTCCTTTGAATGGTTCAGGAACAATTATGCTAGGTCAAAGTAAGTATTTGAAAATATTAGATGATTTCTAAATATGTATTTGCAATATGATTAGCTCTTACTTTTTCATATGCTTTTAGGGATTCCAGTCATGAAAAGAATATCGAAGCTGTCGCTATCTCATCACAAAAGGAAAAAGAGTAGGTGATGTTATTGATAATAATTTATATGAACGATACTGTGAATTTCTTTTCAATATATATTAATATACGAATCTCTTATTTCAGGAATTGGCAACCTACAGTCGTGAAAGAAAGTGACGAGAATTCATATTAAACTTATAAATAATAAATCTAAAACTTAAATGTTTATATTTCGTTTTCAATTTGACCTTGGTAATTCTATTAGCATATTTCAATATCAGTGCCTATGAGTAAGATGAATTGCACTAAAATATGGTTTAGAAGATAAAGGCTTTATCATTAATTTATTACTCATTAAGTTATAGTACAATTGCAGCATATCAAAGATTTATCAACTTTTGCAATCTAGCCTGGTTAATTAATTCATCTAGCCTACCTATTTATCACTACGTAAAGTTATTTATGTCATCTAACTACTTATTTATAAACTAACCTGATGAAGTTACTTATTCAATCTAATCTATTAATTTACAACTGATAACCATATATCAATTCATAGGATCGAAAACATTTCAAAAAACAAGGATAGGTCTAGGTGATCAATTTTTTTTTAAAATTAAAATAGTATGCATATCACAGAAGCAAAAGTAGAAAATAAATGTGAACATGTTAGATTTGGTCCTAGAAAATAAATAGTCTAATCTAATTGATACCGGGACCTAACTCGAGATTATAATTTAATAGAGTAAATATAGTGACTGAAAAAGTCTTGTAAAAAGTCTGGCTACTGCTAACCAGACCGATATTTCAACCTACACTATAATAGTTGATATACATTTACTTAGTTTACAAGTAGTTGATATAACCAACACGAGAAGATGATATCCTACACGAGTAGTTGATATAACCAACACGAGTGGTTGATATAACCTAACCGAGTAGTTGATATAACCTACACCAGTAGTTGATATCACCTATATACGAGTAGTTGATATCACCTATACGAGTAGTTAATGTAACCTACACGAGTAGTTGGTATAACCTACACGAGTAGTTAGTATAACCTGCACGAGTAGTTGGTATAACCTACACAAGCAGTGGGTATAACCTACAGGAGTAGTTGATATAACCAACACGAGTAGTTGATATAACCTAACCGAGTAGTTGATATAACCTACATGAGTAGTTGATATCACCTACACGAGTAGTTGGTATAACCTACACGAGTAGTTGGTATAACCTACACGAGTAGTTGGTATAACACATAGGAGTGATTGGAGAAACATACACAAGTAGTTGATGTAACCTTGTTCTGTAGTTGTTTTAACCATTACATATAATTGTTTCAACCATCAAGAGCAGTTTTGACTATCAGAGGTAGTTGTTGTGACCATCGGGAATTAAAAATAATCAACTCACATATGTGTTGTTTTAACCAACGTCAATTTAACTCATATTAAATAGTACCTGCAACTCACCACGTAGGTAGGCGCACAGATAAACCATAAAATTTAGTCAAAACAAATCAAATATGATTTGATTCAACTAATCCTTTCTCTGTGTGTAGGATGCAATTATCACTAGGTAGCCCCCAGACGCTCTATTCTGAAGCTGTCTGTGGTAAATGGAAGAGAAAGGGGTTGTGGTGGGCCACACATGGTTGTAATTTGGATTATATATTGTCATTTTTAATTATTACCATAGATATATTTAATTTCCTTTAACACTACTTTCCGTTTGGAGAATAGCGCTAGGGTTTTGCACTTCAGCCGCAAGGTTTTGATTTTAGGGTGTCCGGAAAACTGCCGAAGCGGAAAACTGACTGTCACTTACTGAATTTAATGACTAGTCAACAATAACATTATAATTTATTAAAAAACTACGTTTGCTCCTAGTTAAAAGGAATTAAGAGAACATTAATTTTTACTTAGTATACAAAACAAAAACATTGTTAAATGTAGACAAATTGATTAGAAAGATATATAAAATACATTATTCTATAAATATTACAGTAAAAAATCAAATACAAGATATATAACCTTTCTTAAAAAATGCTAAGAGATGAAACAAAGAAATAATGGTATTAGGGACAGAGTGTAATTTCTTTGTTTACACAACGCATTTCTACATTATCAGTTCATAACTGGTTTTCTTTTTTGTATATAATTTGAGAATTGAACAAGCCTTCAAGCTTAATATTCACTTGAACTCATTATAAAACAAATTCGATCGATGTTTGTGAAATATTAAGAATTTTCAACACAACATATGATTATCAAACTGCTATTACCTACCTAATTCTCTGACAATTTCAATTGATCGAATTGGATTGCATATTAATTAATAATACTTTTCCATATAAATGAAAATTGTAAAAATGAAGTGTTAGTGATATGGACAATCAATTTTTAAATGTAATGAATATTGACCATACATATGAGCGATTTAACATTCAGTTAATTTATAATGTACAAGATAGAAATTAGAAATATATAAAATCCTGTATAGATATATGTACGACGTACGTGTCTTAACAAATAAGTTAAAAATGGTCATTATAATTTCTTTGTTTGTACTGAAGTTTGGCTCACTGTGTGTTTTATAAAGTAAGCTCTGTTGAAATACTATTTTCCATTGAATATTAAGTAATCCAATATCTATATACTTTTGTTATAACTGTATAAAAAAAATGATCCCTTCATTTTTATTAATTCAAATGTTCTTAGAATGTATTTATAACCAAATAATATTTCAGAAAAGTCAAAATACATTAATTGCCAATAAGTGTCTGGTAGTTTTCCGCTTTGGCAGTTTTCCGTGTACCAATTTTAGTGTAATGTAGGATCATAGGCTTCTTTTACCATTACTCTTCCTTTTCTTTCATCTGTGAGCAGCCACCAGAGTTTGAGTCCCTTTTCGTCACATTTTCTGCATTCATGGAAATTGTCACGATTGGTGGTAGGTGACTTCATTCATGGAGCCACTTTCTTTTTGAACTGTTTTTCCCAGCTCCCTGTATTCAATTTCCTTAAAACGTCAACGATATGTCCGAAACAGATATTACACCCTTGATAAAGTTGAATTAACGCTAGGTAGTTCACATTTTAGCCAGTTTTCATAGTTAGGTAGCTAAACTGATCACCTGGTTTCAGCTTCTTTTTATGCTTTTGTTATTGATAAAGTTATTCTGTACCGGTCTACTCATACAGTGTTTGTTGTAACATGTTATTAGTCCCAATATCTCTCTAACGTATTATTATTTCCTTATAGAAAAATAGAACAAAAAATACAGATTTATTACATTAAAATTAGAAATGATATTTAATTGATATCATTTCTCAATCATTCAAGTTTTTTTACGATGAACTGAAATTTCCTGTTTGAAGGTGTTGGAAGCAAACAAAAAAAATCGCTTCTCAGTTGTTCAACATACCTTTTCATGCAGTTTGAGGTAAGATTTAGTGAAAAAGAAATAAATTTACGTATTTCAGTTTGTATTGTGTTGTCCATATGGATAATAGGTATCACACAAAGCTCTCTGTCAAGTCACTTGGAGAGCATTGGACTCTTGTGTCTCGTGGTTTGAGTTACTATTTACGTCCATATTGTAACAAAGAACTTCTTAATAGGACTGTACCGATGAAATAATTATTGCCGATACCGATACTAGGTTTTGGTAATCTGTCGATACCGATACTTTAAAATCAGCGATATTCCGATACTCCCGCGTTCTTAAAATAGTTTTAGAGACAAAATTTTTGTTCATATTCTTAAATTGTTATAATGATGAATTATATTGCGTTTCTTTTCAATCGAAGAGTTATTAAACTAGAATTGCAAAACAACACAACTTCTGAGGTCATTGTCACCAATTGCCAATGGTGTTAGGCGACTTTGTTCATAAAACTACTATACTTCTTTTGACGCGAGTTATATGGCCCCTTGGTCTGAAGCATTCGTTAAACCAACTACTAAATAAGTAACTATGAATAGAAGCTTGAAGTACCTTTCAAGCTATCTCTCTTTCTTCCATTATTATTCCTAGTGATAGAGATATTGATACTTTTTACTAATTTTCTAATTATATCTCTTTAAATTACAGATGGAATATAGAGATCAGAGTCCCTACTCATCTGAAGAGGCTGCTTCAGCTGAACAAAGCAGTGCTATCTTTTTGGTGAAAGAGGAAGACATTAAGCCAGATATTTCAAATATAGATGTTGGTATTTCAATCTCTAATATTGGATACATTTCTAATATCACATATACTGAGAATACAGAAGATGATATTACTATCAAAGAAGAGAATTTGGATGAACAGGAACATTCACATCCATTAGAATCAATTATTTCAGACGTTGATTGTGAGAGCTGTTCTATTAAATCAGAAAATTCTGAAGATTTGGGTGAGAGAAAGTCTTGCAGTGCAGGAAAATGGGACAGTGATGAAGACATCAAGGCTATTGAAAAACCATATAGCTGTGATGTTTGTAATGCAAAATTTTCTTATAAAAGAAACGTGATTATTCACAAAAGAATTCACACGGGTGAAAAACCATTCAGTTGTAATATTTGTAATAAAACATTTAGTTATAAAAGTGTCTTGGTTAAACATAAAAGAATTCACACAGGTGAGAAGCCATTCAGCTGTGATATTTGTAATAAAACATTTTCTCAAAGAAGTAACATGATTGATCACAAAAGAATTCACACGAGTGAAATACCATTCATTTGTGATATTTGTAGTAAAACATTTTCTCTAAAGAGGTACATGATTAAGCACATAAGAATTCACACAGGTGAAAAGCCATTCAACTGTGATGTTTGTAATAAAACCTTTTCTCGAAAATATGACATGATTAAACATATAAGAATTCACACAGGTGAAAAGCCATTCAGATGTAATAATTGCCGTAAAAGATTTTCTAATAAAAGTGACATGATTAAGCACATAAGAATTCACACAGGTGAAAAATCAATCACCTGTGGTATTTGTAATAAAACATTTGAAAAAAGAAGTGTCATGGTTAGACATAAAAAAATTCACACCATTGAGAAGCCATTTACTTGTGATATTTGTAGTAAAACATTTTCTGAAAAGTTTAACATGGTTAATCACAAAAAAAGAATTCACACAAGTGAAGAGTCATTTTCTCTTGATTAGTTTGTTTAACAGACATAGAAGAATTCGTCAACCTACTCAATAGTATTGGTCAATTGCTTGGGCACATTTGTTGATAGGTTACCTCTCACCATCTTTATATTTCTATGCCGCTAAAGTTTCTCATATCACGTAACAAAAAATTCAATGAAATTTGTTTCTTTATGCTTTATAAACAATATGATACTTGAAAACTGCTTATTTTAAGTCTACAAAGAAAACGTATATATGCAGTTTTCTCTGAATGTCAGCGAAGTAGATATAATCTATTCTTTGTTTTAATAATAAATATGTGTATATACTCTTTAGTTCGTCAAGAGTGCAATTTGTGACTGTCGACTTTAGCACTCGTATTCTTTTTAGACTATTTCCTATTTTAACTGAGCTCATGTTACCTACAGATGGAAATTATAGATTTGTAATAGTCAACTGATCGAGTTGAATTTTAAGAGAATGACCAAGCATCTTCTAAATTTTTATACTATTTCGACTTATTATTAACTAATGACTTAAATTTGTCTTGTAAATTTCATTTTATTTAATAAATATTCTGTATACGATACATCATATTATTATTTAGTTTCATTAATCCTTACTGTTATTGTTATTAGCTCATGGCGTGAACGGACTAAATGCCTACGGACAAAATACCTAAAATGCATTGTAAACTTATTCTCCTATATTTTGGAAACAAAGAGCTTTGTCTCAGTGAGAGTTTATTTAATCATTTCCTAATTTAACTTGAATATTACTACTTAGTGTAAACACTGTCTTTTTTCGCTGTTATGTGATTTATTACTAAAAGTGTTTGTTCTATTTAACAAATCAATTGAATGTAATCATTTTCTCTATTTTGACTTATATCTTGTTAGGTATCCAGTAAATTGCTCGAAAAACAATGCTCGAAAGACAATTGCTCGCCAATCGAAGAGATTTCACTTCATAATTTCTGATATTCGACAATTTATCTATATAATTAACAATTGCTCAAATATTCAGATTTCGAATAAACAATTGCTTAAAGTAAAAGCGGAGGAAAGGTCAAACAGATAATGGCTACCAAAATTAGAATTTAAAAAGTGGCACGATTACCAGAGGTCATTCTAAATGTGTCGGGGAAAACCGCTCCCTCCTCTGATCGGCAAATCCCATAGCCTGAGTTGCTATAATCTAACAACTCTAACCTTGTCCCAAAAACATTTCGCCAGAGCCCAGTGAAGCTATTAACTGACAAAAACGAAATTATTGTAGTACCCAAAATTGCTGCGGTATTCCTGTTCAATAAAAATAAGAAAACCAGTAAAATTAAAATTTGAAAACACTTTTATGATTAACAGTAAAGTAATTAGCGATTAAAAATATGAAATACAGTTATTATAAATTACTAATTAGAAACAAGGACGGTTACGTGCAGCTAATTGAAGTGATCAAACTTTATGATTAACTGACTTTTATTAACTTGGACACTGTGAGCAATTTGATCATTCGAACAATTTACCTAGAACCATCTTATTAGATATCTATATAATCATCTTATTCTATTATGATTTTAGATTAGTGATAGTGTATATTTAGTTAGATAGCTTTAATAATTATCAATCTATATTCTATGGTAATGTTTGATAGTTGTTTTTGAAATTCAAAAAGCAAATAAGGTAAAAAAATTCGTCTGCTAAGTATCTGGTAATATATTGATTATTATCAGAGGTATTAAAATTAACAATCCTTACTTATTTCTTCGATTAAAAAAGTAAGAATTGAAACGTATCTTGGGTACCAATCGACATAGAAGTTAAATAACAATAATTCTAATTTTGTCCCCACATGAGTGAATATGTGGTACAGTCCGAGGGTGACCGCTCCATTCGCCGAAAAACACATTCGCCGCACGACACATTCGCCGAAAAAAATTGTTTAAAAAGGTAATTATATTTATCTGAACTTACATATAATATAAAATGAATTTACATATAAGTGTATAAACTACTTTACAATATTCTACATAGTTATTGGTTAAACTTTATGGTATTTACGTTAACTTAATTAATTACCTCATATAATATAATGTTATTGCTGCATTATTTGTGACAGTTTATTGATTATATGTTAATCTTATTTTCTGTGTACAATTATCAGTTACAAAAACAAAAGATTTTATTTTTGTATTAGTCTCACTCTATTTTAATCCTTCTATATACATTGTAGAATAAATCTGCTACTGTGAGTCGCTCGTGAAGATTTCACTATACAGGGTGACCCACAAAAAGTCTACCAACTTTAAATTCGTATATTTCAACAACTATTGAAAGTACAGTTAAAACAGATTTATATCTAGGTTTTAAGAATATTCATATAACTATTCCTTTTATAAAATATTGACAATAGTGAGAAATTTAATTGATTACAATAAGGAAGTCAAAATCAATTTTGTTCAGCTACTCCATTTAAAAAATAGAAAAGTTTATGTTAGAATAAATGGATTAAATATTTATTATTTAATAAATACTACTAAATTTATTTAGAAACTTTTATAATGGGTCTAAGAACAAGCATTTATATGGCATTAAAACCAGACAATTACCGTTTGATTTTTACAGTTAATAAAAAAATTGATCAATTTTAAATAATCATTTAGCACAGGATGTTCAATAAAGTAAAATTTTTGTAGCACACTTTAGTCTGCTAAAAATTGTCATATTTTCGGCGAATGTGTTTTTCGGCGAATTGACCTAGAACCCAGTCTGAGAACTCGAAGCTTACCAACATTGGGAAAATCTTTTGCTTTTCATAATTCCGAAAATGTTTTAACGTTAGGGTAAAGATCCAATTACCAGATGTTACAAGTTACCGAATAAAAATAACACTTTTACCCTTCATTTTAATTCTTACATATGATCGAAATTTTTCGGTAATTGGTTCTGCATACGGTAAAAAAAAAATCAGTACATATTTATAATGTTTGGGATTGGTATAATTTGTAGCCTATAACTAATTTAAAAAAAATGTTCGTAGCGATTCGGAACAAAAATCTGTTAATTAACGAATCGTCCTACTAATAGCACCGTAATAAATATCCTTTAACATTCATTTAAAATGGTATTCATGATTTATTCAGCTGATTCTGTTAATATACGCTAATTTGAGCTCTGAAGACCTTTTTCTTGTAACTCCTTGAAAATGATTTTTTAAGGGGTTACAATTATATAATAAATTCGAGTGATATCTCAAAATTATTTCAGTTTTTATACACAGAGAAAAAAGTTTACTCATATCTATTGGGTCATCAATTTATGCTTTGAATCAATTTATTACGTGAGTTGGTTGGACT
The DNA here is from genome assembly GCA_947561585.1 of Caprella mutica. Classification (NCBI taxonomy): domain Eukaryota; kingdom Metazoa; phylum Arthropoda; class Malacostraca; order Amphipoda; family Caprellidae; genus Caprella; species Caprella mutica. The sequence goes on from CANNZV010002252.1 coordinate 48,496, forward strand.
TTATTCATGTTTTCACGTGTGTTAAAACAACTATGACGTGGTGTGTCATCAAACATTAGTTATTTCAATTCATTTTATAGATTGAATCAACTTACTATGAGAGTTAAAAGTTACTTTTTTGAGAATTTTAAAGTATGTTGAAACAACTATGACAGAGTGTATTGTAGTAACTCACAAAGACTGTTAATCCAATGTATCTGGTGTATAAATTAACTTACTATGCGAGTTGGCGCAACTTTTTTTAAGTTTACGAGTGAGTCAAAACGACTGTTTTGTTTAACCCACGTCAATTTAACTACATTTAAGTAGTGCCTGCAACTCACCACGTAGGTAGGCGCAAAAATAACCCATTCATATGGGTCAAAACAAATAAAATTTGATTCAACTAATCCTTTCTCTGTGTGTAGAAGTAGGATGCAATAAAGGTGGAAACTATCTCTTAACCCTAGTGTTCGTAGCCTCATAAAAATTTTAGCAAAAAAAAAAAAAAATAGTTCACTACCAAAAAACCCTGTTTCAGAAAAAAATAATGTTCATTAAATTTGTGAATTGACCTCTTAAATTTCACCGAAAGTAATTGATTAGAGTACCTTAACTTTCTACGTACAGATTCCTTCGTAACTCGAAGCTCTATCCATAATGGTTTAAATTTGCTTCATTATTATCTTCAGTAAATATATTACGAAATATAGATCTTAGAAAGTGGTTAACTCTTCACCAAACTCTCTCTAAAAAGTGCCCTGAGTTAAGGTGTGTGCCGTAAAATGAAGGGAACGCAGTTGAGAATTTATTCGTAAATTAGAGAGCATAAAATAACTTCATTTACGAGGCATATTTTATTGTTCTCATACGTGGTTAGATAAGTCTTATCAAGTTAATGAATTCTTATCTTTTCTTCTACCAAGGACTGTTGATTTCAGACTCACATTACAGTGAAGTGTTTTGGAGTGTGACATGTGCAACTTATTTCAGTGAATAAGAAGGAATAATTGCATGTAAGTTGTTTAATGACTAAACGGGATTTTAAATTATATGTTAGTTTGAGGAAGGAAACAAGTAGACGAATATTATGAGTGTCCAACACATTTTAGTAGAGCTCACTCAGCTCATTAACTCTTACTGATAATGAAGAAAATCACTATTGGGTATGAACTAGTTAAAATTATTAAACTAATTAATCATCTATACCAAAGTCAATTACCTTCAAATCAGTTCTACTAATCAATATTACATCGTTGGTACTATGGTACTAACCCTGAAATTTGGTAAAACGATAGTGGTATCAGTGGACGTCAAGGAAAGTTTATCTGAACTGTATCAAAATTTTATTGAAATAATTAGTTAAAATTTGTATACACATACTGGTCTAAGAAAATTTGGTCTCGTTCTGTATTGATTTTATTAGAGCAATTATAGAAAAGTTGAAATTATTAATTCTGAAATGTGTAATGCGTATTTACTAAAAGCGGATAACATAATTAACCGATGTGAATTGAAACGGAACATTAGTAATTTGACATGATTTAATATTTATTCAACACGGTATGTGAGCAATTGGGAAAAGTCCAGTGATTTTGGTAATATAAAGTAATTGTGTAGTACTGTTCGGTGATTGGGATAAGTCCTGTGATTTTGATAATGTTAGGAAATTGGGAAAGGATCGGTGATTGACAAAAGTCCAGAGATTTTGGTATGTTAGGTAATTTGATACGGTTCGGAAATTGGGAAAAGTTCAGGATTTTGGTAATGTTAGATATTAGGTAGGGTTCGGAAATTGGGAAAAGTTCACTGATTTTGATTATGTTGGGTAATTAGGTAAAAAATTAGTATTCAATAATTGAGAAAAATTCAGTGATTTTGGTAATATATTGTAATTGGGTAGTGTTAGAGGATTGGGAGGAGTTCAGTTAATTTGGTAATGTTATGAATTGGGTATACTGGGTAGTGTTCAGTAATTGAATAAACTCCAGTGATTTCAGTAATGATAGGAATTGCGTAGCGTATTCCGTGCAGTTTACTTATAAATCACTACCGTTTTAGTACATTATCAGTCTGGTGTGGACTTGTCATTATTGAGTTCTTGGGTGACTCAGTTTCTGACAGTTGGTGGTGATAAAAGGATCGGGAACCTATGGTACAGCACGAAAAGAATAACTTTTACATTACTCTCCAGGATCCAGAAAAAAAGGGTTTTATACAAAATATTTTAGAATTAAGGCCATATATTAGTTTGTTTCAGTTTTAATTTAATGTTTTAATATGTTTAGAATTATGTTTTGAATTCAATCAATACTCACTTTAGTACAAAACACTAAACTGACGCTGAAGAAAAAGAATATACGCTCTGTGATTTTAGAATTTTATAAAAGGCCGTCATTTAAATTGTATCCATTGTAAATATTAAGACGAAAAATAAAAATCCATATTTTTTTTATTAAACTGTTCTTTATACAGTAGATTAGCCTATCCTGAGAAAAACTTTTCACAGTTTGCTACGATATTTTCTTATAGACAAACATTTTTCAGCGTCACTGAACTGGTTTAAAACAGAAATACTTTATTTCTAAAGCGGTGAATTATTTGTTTTGTAAGCTAATCACTAATGGTTATGTATGTGAGAAAAGGGAAGGGCATCTCTACTGTACAAAAATCCCCCTTGACAAATGACAATAACCATAGCTACATGACCTTTATATGACCATAGCTACATGACCTTTATATGACCATAGCTACATGACCTTTATATGACCATAGCTACATGACCTTTATATGACCATAGCTACATGACCTTTATATGACCATAGCTACATGACCTTTATATGACCATAGCTACATGACCTTTATATGACCATAGCTACATGACCTTTATATGACCATAGCTACATGACCTTTATATGACCATAGCTACATGACCTTTATATGACCATAGCTACATGACCTTTATATGACCATAGCTACATGACCTTAATATGACCATAGCTACATGACCTTTATATGACTATACATGACCTTTATATGACCATAGCTACATGATCTTTATATGACTATACATGACCTTTATATGACCATAGCTACATGACCTTTATATGACCATAGCTACATGACCTTTATATGACTATACATGACCTTTATATGACCATAGCTACATGACCTTTATATGACTATACATGACCTTTATATGACCATAGCTACATGACCTTTATATGACTATACATGACCTTTATATGACCATAGCTACATGACCTTTATATGACCATACATGACCTTTATATGACCATAGCTACATGACCTTTATATGACTATACATGACCTTTATATGACCATAGCTACATGACCTTTATATGACCATAGCTACATGACCTTTATATGACTATACATGAACTTAATATGACCATAGCTAGATGACTTTTATATGACTATACATGACCTTTATATGACCATAGCTACATGACCTTTATATGACTATACATGACCTTAATATGACCATAGCTAGATGACCTTTATATGACCATACATGACCTTTATATGACCATAGCTACATGACCTTTATATGACTATACATGACCTTTATATGACCATAGCTACATGACCTTTATATGACCATAGCTACATGACTTTTATATGACTATACATGACCTTTATATGACCATAGCTACATGACCTTTATATGACTATACATGACCTTAATATGACCATAGCTAGATAAACTTTATATGACTATACATGACTTTTATATGACCATAGCTAAATGACCTTTATATGACTATACATGACCTTTATATGACCATAGCTACATGATCTTTATATGACCATAGCTACATGACCTTTATATGACTATACATGACCTTTATAGAAGCAAAAAACCCGAAAATTTCAACTGCGTTTTCCTGCTAACAACATTTTTCCAACATATTTGACTACTTCTCTTACAATTTTAAATGAATTTTGATGCGGTCTGCTACAGGTTATTCTTAAAATTGTTGCCTGCATTCTTATCATACGAAATTCTACTTTCAATCTAAAAAAAATTAAATTAAAAAAACTATAAAAAAAATGTCTAACCAATATTTTTTGCTAATTTTCTAATATCTGATACTCCAAAAAGTTCTGAAAATGTTTTTTTATAAAATAATTCATTCATAAATACTAATGCTATCTTCAGTTTGAGACTATGAATAATGAAATTGAACAAAAATAGAGAGAAGAGTAGTAAAGTTAAAATTTGGAAAAAATTGAATACAATTTTTAATATTAATTTTATCGAAAAAATGCCACGAGCAATAGTATCTTAGAATTCAATTCTACATATCATATCAAAATTTCAGACACATGGGACTGTAAATAAAGAAGACTGTCCAGAATCTGTACGCTCCCTTTAACCCTTAAAAGACTGACTGTGGGTTTTGAGCTCGACATGACTTTATGATAGCGATTAAATGTTTGTACATGATTTGAATCAATGAGACTACATGGCTTTTTTCGTTAGATACATTTGGAAATGGTGATACTCTAATTTTTCTATCATATGCCAACAAGATCGAACCTTATGCCAAGCATGAAAGTATATAGTATTCTGTAATTCACTGAGTATGCACATAGTTGCCAGAGTTCGCTATGCACCAAGTCTCAGTTGTAGAAGATGTAGAAAGGAAATAAAGGAATAATTAGTATATCAATGTTTCAGTTATAGTTATTATTTGCAATTAACTGTCCATGGAATAACAGTTACTTGGCAAAAGCGCACGTACACACTACCTCTAGATATGTTTACCCCCAATTTCACCCCACTTAAGTGTAACGTACACAGTTCATTTAAGATGCATTCAATGTAACAATTTTGTTCCTATCAATCGCTGCACAGTACATTTATATGATAAATGGCCCTAGAAGTCTTTCTGAGCTTCACAGTGGCCTCGAATACCTTAATAGATATGTATATTTTCTTCTATACAGGGTGGCGCAAAAAAAAGGAAACCCATTTTCAAACTAGTTTATTTCACAAACTATCAAAGCTAGATATTTTCTAAAAACACAGTTTTATTAGTTCACTTTTTGTGCATCAAGCTTGAAAATCTGTAGTGAATTAAAAAAAAAGTACCTGAAAATGGCTTGCGCGTGCATGAAATATATGAAAAAATCATAAGAGGTATAATTCATTTCATATGAATGTAAAAACATTAAATTCTACTATTTTTGTAACAAATAAAGAGAAAATAAAACAAATAATTACCAATTAAAAGTTGTTTTTGAAGGTAAAAGTAATATCTTTATAAAATCATCTCGCCATTAATTTTTACATCTTATTCGATACCCTCAAAATGCAGCTTTCAAAAGAACAGAGTTTTAATTGTAACAATTTTTTTAAACACTGTAAGTTTTACGCAGGTTCAACCTCATTTTGAACATTGCTTTCCGGAAAGATTACCAACTGTAAAACCACATTGACAAATGTTAATAAGTTTAAAACTGAAGAAACCACTTTAAATTTGAACAAAAATTGATCATGTCGCAGGAGAAAAAGAATGAACACATGAAAACAATAATATTTTTCATGAACAGCATATTGATAATACAGAAATATAAATCAGATGGTAAGAATTAGATATCATTTAAGACACATTTCACTAAATTGTTGAACACGATTTGAGATACTATCCTTTTAAGATGCATGTAAGGCTCGAACTCTAAGAACTGATTTACCGCACCGTCTAAATTTTGCAAAATGGTTTCTGCAAAAAAATGCACATTTTGTAGAAGATATTGTGATTGGTGATGAAGATGTATTTCCATGAATGAAAGAGTCAATAACCAAAACGTTAATTGAATGAAAAATTCTAGTATTAAATTTTTACTACTACCATATGGAAATAAAATATTCCTATTATGAATTTTTTTGCGTATTTCGTGCTCGAGCAACCATTTTAAGGTACCTTTTTTTAATTCGCTGTAGGATGTTCAATTTTCATTGTAACTCTTAACAGAATATCAAGATAGATGTAGAAAAAGTAAACGAATAAAACTTTGTTTTTAGAAAATTTCTAGCTTTGATAGTTTGCAAAATAAACTAATATGAAAATGGGTTTCCTTTTTTTTTGCTCCACCCTGTATACTTACTTGTGTATTAATTTTATTCTATTCTTGAATAAATTGTTTCATTGCTACGAACTGACAAAAAATCATACAACTCAAGCCGTTGGTTTCCTAAACATCAATTGTGTAGCGAATCCTAAGCAGTCAGTCTTTTAGAGACCTAAATTTTGTCAGTCTGATTAGAGTTGAAGTTTCTATCATATTTTTCTTCCATTTTCTACCGAACATGTAAATATAAATATATTATATTTACATTCAAAACAAACGGCGTGCATTTTTTTATTCGAATTTAAAATTATGAACTCGGAAGTAAAACTGATACTGTATTATATTGATAATACGAATATTTAAAAGCATACAGATAAAAATATATGCTATCTACTACATAGGATTTCCAGCAAAATGTGAGGGACATTGGCCACATTAATTGAAAGAAAAACATACTTGGCAGATTACTTTAATATAATTAGATTAAGAAAAGGCTGGCTGCTCTATACTGTCATATATAAATTTTTCAAATTTTCAAATATTTAATTATCCAAAATATGTTAAATGATTTATAAACTAGCTGTAGAAACACACAGCAGTAACAATGAAACAATTGATTACTTCAAAAATATAAATAATCAAACATAAGATTCCATTAACAGTAAGCCTGTTGTGACTCAAATTTGACAGTAAAACGAATCATTGGAATTTAAAATTGTTAACCATGATCCAGAATTGTAAGTAGTTAGTAATTTCAATATCATTCATAGTTTCTTTTTAGCTTGAATTAATATGTAGGATGCCCGGAAAGCCTTCAGAAGTTTAGAGTTTAAGCTTAATGGGGCCATTGAATATTTAAGTATTTCGTATTTTACTCTTTCATTTTTATGTAATGTGCAGTCTGAACCAACTCTTTCATGAATATATAGTTTCATTATTGAATATCATGAGAAAAATCTATGGGTGACTTATAAACTGTAAAATTCTATTCTAATATTTATTCTTCAAAAGTAAAATTCAATATTAGGAGGAACAATGAACTTCAGTTCTCATTCTTTTTAAGATTGTTTGGAACGTAATATTTAGGTTCACTTTTGCAGTATCCTTTTATTCATGTTTTTTTTTGCAGATTGTACTCCTGAGCACAATGGCTTCATCTCCTTCGCCTCTCTCACAAGGAGATTTGAATTTATTAAAGAATTCCATAATTAATTTCGATTGCAGTCCCCTGGTCTATCAGACCATAATTGAGTGGGGTTTTGCCAAGCCCAGTGAAGTGAAGATAATTGACCATCTTAAAAACCTAAAGATAGAAGAAAAATGTGGCATAGATCTGAATAAGTGGATGAAGAAAAATAAGAAAATACTGGATGCAACAGACTTCTCCAATTTTGATGTAACTACTCTCCACGATCTTCTTCCAGTTCTCTGCTGCGATAAAATCATCCAAACTGGTACAGAAGACCATAAAAATAAGCTTAAAGATAGAAATAGCATCGAGTATCTTCTCAATGAAATCAAAAAATTCAGGAATGAAGTGAGTCACGAATACTCAAAGGCAAAATCTGACCCAAAGATTGAAGACAAAAAAGAAAAAATGAGACTATGCATTAGAACTGCTGGTGCTCTCTACAACAAAGAAGAGAATGGAATCAATGTAAAAATTGCAACATTGGACGCTAAATTTGACGAGATAGTGCAGAAAACAAACATTTCTTATGAGAATGCTGTCCAGCATGTTACTAACAAAATAGAATGTGAATGTCCAAGCTTCATGTTTGACCAATATTCCCCATTATTCATTGTCCCTTTACCTGGAAGTAATAAGGAGGTAAAATCTTCCCAGATCTTTGAAACTGTAAAAATATCAGTTGCTGTTAAAGACAAAGATGAGACAAATATGGTAGAAGATGTTACTTATAAAGATGACTCAAAAAATAACAAAATTATTTTCAGCTCCAGTGAGATATGCAAACAAGTTACTAACAATTTCGTTGTTATTAATGGAGGTCCAGGCTGCGGAAAAACTACACTTATGAGAAACTTATTTGAAAATTCAGTCAAAGGAAGTGATTCGAGTTACGAAGGCATTAGTAGATTCAAAGTACCAATCTACATAGAATGCAGAACAGAGCGACAGAACAATCTTCGTGATTTCCTGAAGGAAAGTATTTTATGTTTCGATTACTCTAAAGAAGTCATTTATGACGCATTCAAAAAAGTGGATGGAAAAGTCTTCTTAATTGATGGCTACGATGAAGCTAATGAGGACAGCCGAAAACTGGTTGGTGAAATCATACCATTCTGCAGCAAATATAACGGCACATGCATTGTTTCTGGCAGAGCTGATGCAGGGAATAACTTTATTAGCAAACTGAACGAGGGAAAATTGAGCTACAATGAAATGTTCATTGAACCTATCAGCGAAATGGGAGACAAAGTTAGCTTGTTGAAAAAATATGGTGATATAATGAGTGAAGATTTTGATTCTGTTGAGCTGGTGAAAAGCTTTTTGAACATGAATGATTCTGCACAGAAAATATTCTCCTGTCCAATTCTTTTGGCATTATTCATCTCACTGTTCTTGAAAGACAAAAAATCTTTGTCACAATTGCACAATCAACAAAGTGTTTACAAAGCAATAAGAGAAATCTTCTTCGAAGATATTAAGAAAAAACTGAATGATAGCAACGTTCCTAATCCCAAAGGAAGAACTAAAGACCTTCTTGCTGTTTTCAGTTACTACAGTCTCTTACTCTTCAACAAAGTGGAATACTTCTTCAAAGTAGATGACTACGATAAATTAGTCATAGATTGTGAGAAAAAGTTATCTAAACATGTTGATATTCAGAAGTTCCTCACATGCATCTTAACTCCAGAGACCTCATTTAAACAAGGTAAAGTTTTGACTTACGCCTTCACACACAGTTCAATTCAGGAATATTTGGCAGTAGAACAGATAATAAAGAACATGAGAAAGTGTGATATTGACTGGAATTCAGAGCAGCATTCAGATGATAGTCTACGGACACATTTTCTAGCCTGTCTCGGTGTATCTACTTCTCTTTCTGCCGTTGAAGAGGAGGTTAAGAGGTTAGTAATAACTAATAATTGTATTATAGCTAATATTGTGATATCCTGTTACTATTTTTCACTCCGAACAATAAAGGTGTCTAAATAATAAATTTAACTTTACATGTACAGTGAAGCTCATGAGTTATGAAGTATTGAGTATTTCATAACTCAGAACAGCTTCATAACTCAGGGACACTGATAGTTTTCTATGATTAAAATGTTGGAGTATACAATGGTTTTTGAGGGATATCTAGGATGAAATTTCTGAGGTATATCAGCTTCTTTTTAAACATAGAAAATACTTCTTAACTCAGGTGCATTTCATAATCACATTAACAACCAGTGATGGCTGTTTTACAACAAAATGTTTCTATGAAACGATTTTTTTTAATAATTGAGTAGCTACGAAATCAGAATTAGGACAATTTTTTAAATTATTGATTTAGAATAAACATAAATTGTATGTGAACGTGCAGGAAAGTCCTTTCTATCAAAAAACATAATCCATTACATTTACATTTTCTGGTTAATTTTTTTATTTTATTAATACTTTATCAAATAATATATAGTACCCAACACATTAAAGAGTTACCTTAATTCGTACCTACAAATACAGTTTCATTAAGTCATATTGCAATAAAAATTATGAAAAATAAAAATTTATTTATTAATGTTTCAATTTTTATTACTCCATTCTATTTCTATATTATTAATGATTTTCATAATTTTATTTCAGTTTCCTCGAAAAGATTTTCTATAAGTTCAATTTCTATGCTATGCGTATATAGCTAATGGTACATGGAAAATTGCTAGGCGGAAAACAACCGACGCGGAAAACTGCCAGGCGGAAAACTGGCAAGCGGAGAACAGCCAGTCATTTACTGGCAATTTGAATAATGACTTTAGTAACATTTTTAATTTATGAAAAAACGGTGTTCGCCCTTTTCCTCATCAGTTCATGGGTTTCGTGTTTAATTATTTCTTATTTTGTTCATAATTTGAAAATTGGACAAGTCTTCAAGATTAATATTGGCTTGTACTCATCATAAAACAACGTCGTTCAATGTTTGTGAAATATTTAGAATTTGCAATCCAACATCTATGATTATTAAACTGTTATTACAGTGAAACTCCTCTATAGTGAATTCCAACTAGTTCACTATACAGAGCCCCCAGGGGCTCTATCCTGAAGCTGTCTATGGTGAATGGAAGAGAAGGGGGGTGGCGTCCCTTGGGCCCCGAACTGTTGTAATTTGGATTATGGATTGTCGTTTTTCATTTTTACCATGTTTATCATTCTTTTAACGCTACTTGCAGTTTTGGAGGATAGCGCTAGGGTTATGCTCTTCAACTACGAGGTCTTAGATTTTTGTGTTAGGTTGGCTCATAGGCTTCATTTACTATCACCTCTTCATTTTCCTCTTCCATCCGTGAGTGCAGCCACCGGTGCTTGTGTCCCGTTTCGTCACATTCCTTGGTAAGTGACTGCATTCACGGAGCAGCTTTTCTGCATCCGTGAGCATTGTCACCGACGGTGGTAAGTGACTTTGTTCATGGAGCCACTTTCCTATCTGACTGCTTCTTCTAGTCCCTTGTACTTAATTTCCTTTTGACGTCAGCGATATGGCCTTTGGTTCCGAAGCAGACGTTAAACCCCTACTAAAATTTAAAAATATCACTATACAGAGTTATCTTCACTATATAGGATTTAAGAGATGAATAGAAATCTGGTATTTTCATGGCAGACTATACAAAATATTTTCTTTCATTTTAAAATAAATTCATTATATAGGGTTTTTCATTTCTCAGAACTCTAAAAATCAGGATGATTCACTAAGCATGACTCCATTATAGAGGAATTACTTTGGTAGAACTCCTCTTTCATTAAAGACAACTAATATACTATATAGATATTCATAGAAAATTTATAGTCATTTGTGGCAGAATAAACTAAATATGTTCACTAAAGAGGTAAGTTCACTTTACAGGAATCTACGATTCAGGATGGTTCACTATACAGGAGTTCTTTATACTGTACCTACCTAATTCTCTCACAATTTCACTCGATCAAATCGGATTACATATTAATTAATGATATTTTTTACATATAAATCAAAATTATAAAAAAGTGTTTATAACTGCATGAATAATATTTCAGAAAGTCAAAAATACATAAATTGCAAGTAATTGACGGCAGTTTTCCACCTGGAAGTTTTCCGCATGGCAGTTTTCCGAGTAAGTAGTTTTCCGGAAACAATAAAGATTTAAAGATTTTATTTGACAAAATATTCCCTTTACAGCTTAAGTTGAAGTGTCGGGATACACTCCAACAATATAATGACAGAAGCAAATATAATATACAAAAGAGAATACTAAGGCCCGTAAAGCTACTTGGCTTCGGGGGCAACCTATATAAGTTTTAAAAAAATTATTTATCAATACAAAATTGTTACAAGATAGACAACCTAGAACAATATAAAGAACAGCTGCTGTACATCAACAATAAAACACAACTAAGCTCTGCTAAAGACAAAAAAAGTTAATATTTACTTAACATAGATAATCTCAGTCTACGCTTGAACGTATACAGACTGCAGTCCATGGAAATTGGCAAATCATTCCTAATTTTAACTCCAGTATAGGTAATTGATTGCTGCGACCGAGACTTTCTGAACAATGGTACATTGAATTTAAAATTAAATCTTGTATTATGGGTATGAAAATCACTATTCCTTGGCAATGTGCTAATGTTAGAATCCAGATTTCGGAAAATAGCTTTGAACATATAAATTGAACAATGGTAAATATGAATGTCGTTTAGTTTCAACAGGTTATCATTTTTAAATAATTGGTTAGTATGGGAGTTATATGGAACACAGTTAATAGACCGAATAGCTTTCCTTTGACAAACAGCTAACTTATCATGGTTAGACCTATTGACACTATAGTAAATTTCAATGCCATACATTAAATAGGGGTAAATCAAAGAGTAGTAGAGTGATATAAGAATATGCTTTGGAAAGAAATGATGAATTTTATTGAGAATACCTGTGGTTTTCGAAACTTTCATACAAATATGGTTATAGTGCTGAGAAAAAGTTAAATTATTATCTATTATAATTCCAAGAAATTTCGCTGTCTTCGTGAATGGTAACATCTGGTTATTCAACTTGATATTTGGAATTACTATCTCATTTTTATAAGAAAAAACAGTATAGTTAGTCTTGTCAGCATTTAACTGCAACTTATCTGCTAGTACCCAGTTATTGAAATGTTCTAATTCAGAATTTATTATATTATGAATTACAGGCAAAGAACTTCTATCAAAAGAATAGAACAAATTACAGTCATCTGCGTACAAAACATATTTGAATTTATTAGTAGATCGAGTTATATCGTTAATAAATATCAAGAACAGGAGAGGCCCAAGAATTGATCCCTGTGGTAAACCTGTAGTAACTGATCTTAAAGAGGACGAACAACCGTCTAATGCAGTAAACTGGGCTCGATTAGACAAGTATGACCTGAACCACTCAAATCAAACACCTCGTATACCATACTTCCACATTTTTGAAAGTAGTATTTCGTGACAGACACAGTCAAATGCCTTCCTATAATCAACGAAAAGAGAGAAGACCAATTTATTGTTATCAAGTTCTTTATAGACATATGTTAGAAAGTCAACCATGGCATTGGTAGTTTGTCGTTTTAGCTCTAAAGCCAAACTGCTGGTCGCACAGTATTCTCCTCGAACCCAGGTAATTACTCAGCTGAGAATAAACTACCTTCTCAAATACTTTACTTAGAATATGAAGGATCGATATAGGTCTGTAATTAGCACATTGGGCAGGATCACCACCCTTGTAAATTGGACATACTCTAGATTCCTTAAACATTGTTGGAAACACTCCACTAGATAAAGACATATTTATAACATGACATAAAACAAGAGATATCACGGGAGATATATACTTGACAACATTAGCTGAATAACAGTTTAAACCAGTAAACTTATTTTTTAAAGAAAATATTAAAACATTCACATCATATTCATTCACTGGGCTAAAGAATAAGGAATTAGGATAATCCCCAGGTATATAGTTCTCAGGACTGAAGTTTGTTTGTGGAACAGAGTCATTGATATTTTTACCAATATTAGAGAAATAGTTATTTAGTACGTCACAGATCAAGTTAGGTTCCTTAACCATAAATCCACCATCACTCAACTCTTTAATCACAGAAACCTTATTTCTATTAGTACCTCTAATAATTCCATTAATGAGAGACCAAGTAGCCCTAAGATCACTTTTCAGCATTTCTAATTTCTGAGTGAAATAATCCTTCTTTGCCTTTCTAATCCTACCTGTGACATAGTTCCTAAATCTCCTATAAGAGTGAAAAGTTACTCTACCTAGTCTCATCAATATAAACATACTTTGACGACGCTTAATGTCAGACTTCAATTCATTTGAAATCCACGGTTTCAGCACATCCTTATATGATACATTCTTTGAAACAATAGGACAGTGGATATTATAATAACGCAAAATAGTATTATCTAAGTTTTGCACAGCGATATTCACATCAGTACAAGTGTAAATTTCCGTAAAATCATGCTGCGCAAGAGACTCATATATCAAATTAAGCGAACGATCATTAACAATTCTATACCTTATAAATCTATTTGATTCAGTCGTGATATCAAAAGGATTTAATTCATAGCATATGAAGACAGGAAAGTGATCAGAATGGTCGGAAATAATTATTCCAGCTTTATAGGCTACAGGATTTTTTTATAAAAATATTGTCGAGTAATGAACTGCTATAATCAGTAATTCGTGTAGGTTTCGTTATAGTAGGCATGAGAGAATAAGAATTCATTAGATTAATAAACTGTCTACTTTCATCATTTACATCAATCCTGAGTGTATCAAAGTTAAAATCTCCCGTTATGAAAATCTCATCATAAGTATTGGCATTTACCCCATCTAAAATATTTGAGATCTCATTGAGAAATAGATCTGAACGGGCGCTAGGTGGTCTATAGATCACTAATAATAATAGGCATATATTTAATCTCTTAACTCTTATACAGATTGTTTCAATATAAGGAAGCGACAATGTAAACTCATTTAAAACTACACACTCATATTCCTCTCTGACAAATGCACTCACTCCACCACCTAATACTAATATAGGTATTACGTTATGCATTGAGAGAATAGTACCAACTACACTTATATCGGCTGATGGTGTGTGGGCATACATATTTTTCGGGTCTAGGTCAATTGATCCCCTGGTCAAAAGATCCCCGGTCATTTAATTCCCGGTCATTCGATCCCCATACCATTTGATTCCCAGTCATAATTTCCGTTTATACAACTATGATGATCATAAATTAACGGTGTATATACTAAATACACAACATTTAATAGATATATGCACCTTACAGTCGATTAAGTTAAGGGTAAAGGGTAAAACAGCTAACAAGAAATTAAATCTTTTATATTCAAATAAGAAACTAAAAGTGTTTTCAAATTTACATTCCGGTAATAAAATGTATTAAATGGTACAAACAAATGCAAAGGTCAGGTATACCCACACTTATTATAACTCGCACAATATGGCAAGTCAAATTAATCAGGAATATGTCTCGTAACTATTTCACCTGGTAAAGAATCTAATAATTGAGGCGAGACTTTTGACTATTTTATCAGTAGATTTCTGTTAAACTGTTTTTCCGTAGCTATAACAAACATTATCATCATGCAGGTGGGATCGATCGATCAAAATCATCTCATGGTAAATAATTTAAATAAACTATTTGTACAGATAAAATATTTGTTTTCAGTAATCAATTAGATAAATAGTACATAGTTTTTATTAGTTTCACAAGTTTTATTTATTATTTAAATAGTAGATGCCAACACTATATAGAAATAGATAGACCGTATACATTATTGTATGCTAAGTATACATATAGGCAAATAAAAAATAAGACGGGGAATCAAATGACCAGAGACCAATTGACCGAAGATCAAACTCTATAGGGATCTAATGACCGAGGATCAATTAACCGGCTACCATATTTTCTAGAATACCTACTATATATATGATGCTCAAAACAGTAAAAGATTGAAATCTAACACACAATAAAAACATATGAATACTTTCAATACTTTAGATTAACACATAGTTATATTTATAGGATAATAATGATAATATTATATTCTATCATAGTAAAGGCGTTAATTTTACTTATAGAATTTTTTTTAGTTCAAATCAATATAAAAAAATGTTAGCTTTACTTAATAAATTTAAAATACAATATTTCAATTACTTAAATCACCGTTAAATTAACTGATATAATAAGTTGATCTATCTAAAAGAATATAATTGAAGAATAGATACTTAATTTCTTAATTTAGAGATAATTGTAAATGATCATTAAATTATTATATATCCTTTTTTGATTTATTTAGGTCGGTCATCACATAAATTTTAGATTAATAAATCTTTTAATTCTATTTTATTCATTTAAAAAATTTGACTACACAGTTTAAAAAACGCACAAAAGTTCTCAAAATTGTATAGTTTATAAATGTATACAGTGAATATTGATTTATAAGTCGTGTAAACAAAATTAATATAAATACACTAATATAAACTGTGTATAAAAATACTTTTTTAACAGATGTAAATATGGTTTCTCAAACTTACTCGTATCATTTTCTTGTAGAAGTGACAATTGGCTTTTCAACAGGTATGGTAATATCATCAAACTTCTGATGTTGGAAACTCAAGATAGAAAAGATGTTGCAAACTACGCCAAAACATTCACTGCAGTGCTGAGGAAATACTTCATACCGAAGTTGTCTTTCTCTCGTGACTATATTCTTGATTTGATTTCTTCTTCAAACTGTGACTCTGCCATTATCTCAATTGTTTCTAATGTCCTGAGAGACGAGAGTTCCCATTCGATAAGTTACGCTAGTAACATAAGACCATTGACTGAAGTACTAAAGAAGAAACAAACTTTCAATGATTTTGTGTTCAATTGCTATGAGTCTTTATCAGACACCGACTATGTTCGTCTTGGCCAATTAGTGTCAGTGCTTAAAGATGACAGTAAAATTAAGCTTGAATTCCACCATAGTTACAACAATTACCAACCACTGAATGGTGAATTCTACTCTCAGCTCAAAAAGAGCAGGTTAGTTAATTTTACTGTTATTGATATGCTTTGTACTTGAAATAAATAACTGAATCTAATGTCAAAAAATTCAATTTAGCTTTAATGAAATATATTGAGAAAAATTATATTTTTTAATTCATTTTACATTTACAATAATTAATTGTCTATATAATTTCTTGCTTTTTTTTACATATTAATCGAAAAATATTATCTTTCTAAATTAGAAATTAATTCCAACCAATTTAGCCTTTATTTCACTCTTACTTGTTTCTTATTTATGCTCTAATGATTATCATTTGCTTTCAAATTATCATTAAATTTATTACTCACATTAACATTAGATAAATTATGATATTAATAATTAGATGTTATAAATACATTCAAAGTTGAATATAAACAATGTATTTTGACTTTCAACGTTAAATCACTGATCTACTTTCTTGTTATTCATCTCTTTTATTCATTACAGATGTAAGGTAATTGGATTCAGAGCGTGTGTGACGTCAAATGAAAATCTCTCGATTGTGAGGAAACTTTGGAGAGGTGATTATAGTGATTTTCTGTACATCAGCATGTCTGTGTCTGCCAGTGACGTCATCTTTGCTACTTTAGAGGGACTGGGAGGAACATTATGTGAGTAATCTTAAAATATTCAAAATTTTAAACCTACGAATATTTTTAAACCTACTTATCTCAAATTAAATTATTAATGGCTTGTTCACGAAGATATTATGACATTTTGTAAATTTATGAGGATTCAAGGTCATCTATCTGAAAAATAATGTAAATCACTCAAATTTTGGCAATCAAAAAACAAATTTTCTTGTTATATCTTGAAATCTTATTTTCTAGTTATTTCTTCAAACCCCTATAGCAGGGGTGGCCAAAGTGTGGCTCACGAGCCCAATGTGGCTCCGTGAAATACATTTATATTTTATTATCTCTATATTTTATTATATATTATACATAAATTTATATTTTATTATCTTGACTCTACATTATTGTGTGACTCCGGAGCCAAATTCCTTATCCTTATCCTTACGTAATTTATTTAATTTGAATATATTTGCTTTAGTTTTTTTATAATATAAAAATATTTTGATTGTAAATTTGTATTTATGATACAAACTGAATAAATAATTAAGCAGGCAAAAGTGGAATAGATTTGAAGTTTATTAAAAAATGGAATAAAATAAAAATTGCCGTGGCTCCAAAGCAATCTCGTGTGGCTCGAATAGCTAATTCTCTAGCCACCCCTGCCCTATTGCCTAGGTATTTCTTAAAAGGATAGTAAAGTCAAAATCAAAGAATCACCAATTTTATTTTAAATCGATTCAGAATATTTAATTATGTAATATTTGAATGCTTGTTTATTTATAAAATGTTCATATAAAAAGTATATAATGAGATTAGCGACACCTAGCGGAAGCATTACCAATCATTAGTATGTACGTGAGTATTTTTGTTGTTTTCATATTAATTTATGTATGCAGTAATCATGCTTTGTTCGCGTCAAAATGGTGAAAACATTATGTGAATTCGTAGACAAGAAGGCATAGTTCTAGGTAGAAACTTAACTCAGTTTGTATGTATACAAAATTGCGCCCCTGATTGTGGCGCCATCTACCGTTAGTATTTGTTAAGAAAATGATATATCTCCATTATTAGATTTTATTGTCACACGATATACTTTATTCTTACTAAGCAATCGTTTGATATTAAAATTGTTAAAACAAATAATGACTGTACTGCCCGTTTAAACCTATTTTCTAGGTATAACTCTATAATTTAGACACACGTACCTATAACATGAGTAAGTTTCGTAATGATTATTTAAGAAATAATTAATTACGTATTAATAAATCACGTAATAATTAATTACGTAATAATAAATAACGTAATAATAAATCAACTAATAATTAATTACGTAATTATTAGAGCCCTGATTTCATGTTCATTTTGCTATAAACGCTATTTTGACCATAAAGATAAAATTTAATAGCCTTTAAATTAAAAGATAAAACTAGTTATTATGGTATTAACGATTATAACACTTATGATAAACCATTCTTTACATACGAAATATATTTGTAACAGATAATTATATTATTGATGAATTAAACATACAAGAGACATTTAAATAACTATGCCATTTCATTCACATTTTTTATAGTAATATTCCATAGAAAACGTACAAGCATTGTAGTGGCACTGAACGTGAAAACTAAGACTGAATCTCAAAGCTAATGTTCTCAGTTTTTTTCCACTATTTAAAACGTAACAACTGGCTAATTAAATCATTAATTATAGGAGCTCTCAATCGGATTAGAAAAACTACCATTATCATTGATTAGTGTATTTAGGAAATATAGTACAAAAAAATAAAGACAGGAATACGGCAATATTTACCAAAGAGGAAATATTGAACGCTAAATATAGTTAAACTTAATATACAAAAATGTTTATGAACTCTGAACGGAATAAAGTTAAACAGCACTACTGACGCACAAACTCAACAACTATAATCAACCACAAATTTAAAAGTACGCCAGTAGTGAACCAATTAAAGGGAAAACGGAGGCACATAAAAATTAGGAAATTACACACAATATGGCTATAAAAAAAAAAGTCTAGTGTCCAAAAAAAAAACGTCAGGCAGTCATAGTCAGTTGTTACTGTGAAAAGGAAGACACGCACAGAAACAACGGCAAGCTGGTGTGAGTTCTCACACGGTCTTACCAATAATATATTCTATATAAACATGTTAATAGATATTCAATACGCATTGATTGGAAATCCTAAAGAACACAAACAATAATTAATAAAGTCTCCAACTATTAAGAACACTCCGCTCTGCGTACTGAAAACACAGTGCACCGCAGATATCCACCACTGCAGACTTCAGTATAGGTAGGTAGGCTCAATCAGTATAGGTAGGCTCAATCAGTATAGGTAGGCTCAATCAGTATAGGTAGGGGTAGGCTCAATCAGTATAGGTAGGCTCAATCAGTATAGGTAGGCTCAATCAGTATAGGTAGGCTCAATCAGTATAGGTAGGCTCAATCAGTATAGGTAGGCTCAATCAGTATAGGTAGGCTCAATCAGTATAGGTACTGCAATTCACCCTCAGTGAACTAATCCTCAAAAATACACATCAGATCGGCAACCCTATCAGCTCCGCTACACAACAGTGTTGTCCTGTTTTCAGAGCATAGAGGGTTTCTCTACCAATTGACAAGTTTGTTCAGTACACCGTACACCATATATAATTAATCACCAAATAACGTTCTTTAGTACCTTTGCTTTTAATGACTATAGGGAACAGAGAAATATTAGAACTAGGATCATCACAATTAAATAACTTTACGAATGAAATGAAGGAATTCAAAGCACTAACTTCAGCTATTATTCACTCGCAAAAACTGTTCAATATTGATAATAGCACAAAGTTTAAAAGGCACTAGGTCCAACCACACATTTCTATATAACAACTTAAAGTTTTAATGTTTAAATCTATACTCATTATTCCTGCGCCGTCTATCTACCTGTTCCCGAAAAAATACCAAAAAAAAAGCATCACCTGGTGAGGACCGAAAGAATTTAGTTTAAAATTGAAATGAAGCTTACAAACAAAAATAGCAGAAAAGGTTAGAAATGGGCCACACACCAAGATAAATTAATAATTTATTAAAAAATAATTACCGAATCAGGATACTTCATTCCTCCTCACCTGGCCCATTTACATACGTACTCTTAAGTTTGTCTGATTTTATACTCCAGCGTTCTTAGTTGAACATGCGGCAAGTCCTGCACAGTACAAGTTGATCTTGTTCCTCTGCGACCTACAACCAAGTTCCTGTGTACTGAAGCCACCAAATCCCCATCATCGACACCTGCTGCGGTCACCGACTGCAACCTCTGGAAAGCAGCATCATTGCCTTTAATTTCGCTCGTGGTTTCTGTATTAGGCTTTGCTACAGCAAGATCCAAAGCAGCAATTTCTAACGATAACTTTTGAAAATCCCTCCATGATGGTTGTCTCTCAGCAATAGTACCCAAATCATTACAACTCCTACACCGTTTTGAAGGAAATAGTGCAATAGCAGTAGGCGTGAAAGGCCACTTGAAAACAATCTCTTCGCCCGAACAGATATCTTCCTCAGTCTCTGTGTGATAAAAGTCAGAGTAGGAACTTTCATAGTTAATGTCCTCATCATCGGAAATCTCCGAGACAGTATGAATAAGTGAACAATCCTCGGTTGTAACCAAACTATCTGTCAGTAGCTCCAAGTCAGTTACCTCCGACTGTTCATTGCATTTCATAGATTTCTCCTCAAGCATCTCCCAAAATAATGGGTCCATCTCTATTTCAGACCAATCGAATCCATGACTGACCGAAGAGACCCCGACGGATATCTCGAAACGCAGATCTCTCGTTCGTTGATAATCTTCCTCGTGGGTACAAATGTCGGGAATGTAGTCTTCAAATGCCTTGCAATATGTTGGTTGAAGTCTGAGCGAACATTCTTGAATCTGGACCTCTGATTCTGTCACACTTTCATGTACCTCCTCAGAAGATGTCGAATCACTGTCCGACATATAACCTCCGTCGAAAGCTGCAAACGATGATGCTCCTCCAACAAACTCATCCATGGAAGAATTTGAGACTACCTCCTCACCAAGTGGGAGCGACGTACCTCCATCGACGATTTGATCATAAGTAGGATGTGCAAGGAGATAGGATGGAGGCTTGTAAAAACGTCGCAGCTGCGTATGATGTACCTTATGTTGATCGGTACTTTCAATGTTTCTGATCACGTAAGTAACCTTATTAGGGTTACACTTTATTATTTCGTAAGGACCAGTATATCTTTCCGAGAGCTTGTCCACCAAACGTCGTCCTGGGAAAACCACCTTACGTAACACGTATTGACCAGGTCTGAATGATTTGAAAGAGGGATTGCCCTCTTTCCAATACTCTGTTTTATCAGTTGGTATCTGCAACCCAGCAGTATACTCGTGTTCTAAACCAATCAGAAACATCGATGGAGACGCACCTAGTTCGGAGTGAGTAGATGAATTGTATTGCACCACCAACTGTGGTATGAAAGTGTCCCAATTATTAGGCTCAGCTCCAAGGTTGCGCAACATTTCAGTAATAGTTCTGTTGGTCCGCTCCACCAATCCATTACTCTTAGGCTTATAGGCAGTGGTGCGGATATGTGTAATGCACCAATTCTTTAGTAAATCCGTGAATTCACGGGACCTAAACTCTGGTCCGTTATCACTTAGGAGTTTCTGAGGTAACTTAACCAATCCAGGCAGCACCCTGTTCTCCATCGCCAAAGCCACACTAGACGCAGTCTTGTCCTTCAGTGATACAACAGAAAGCCACTTAGAATAATGGTCAACGGTCACTAAACAGCATACATTCCCCCGACTAGTTTTAGGTAGAGCCAAGAGGTCTACCGTCAGCAATTCGAACGGTGATGCAGTCTTTACTTTGGTTATGGGAGGTTGGGCTACACCAGCTATCTTCACCCGTTGACATTGCTCACATGTCCGAGTGACATCCGACGCAACAGCCGCAAGTGATGGGTGCCATATGTGTAAGGCCACGTCCTCTATTAACTTCTGCCGTCCTGGATGACACCTGAAATGATGGAAAGTTAGACAGACCTCAACTAAAAAGTTATGAGGTACCACAGGGACCAAAGTATTTTTTCTGTTATAAACAAGAATTTCATCTACAATAGAATAATCTTTACTGTACCTTCTATACTTCTTAATGGAACATGGCCAAGAACCGTCAGAGGGAGACACAACACGACGTTTTACCTGAGATATCTGGTTATGCTTCTGAATTTCGATTATCTCCAATCGATTCAATCTAGTTGAAAAAGTGGATTCAGGAGATGATCCATCACAGCTTCCAGCGGCAACTAAAGTGAATACGGGGCTTTCATCCTTCATATCGGTGAAGGGGGACAACTTCATGAATGTATTGTCAATTGTTAACAAATCATTAACAAGGTCTAATTGTAATCCATGTTCTTCCATGAAATCCGACCCAAGTATAACACAAAATTTCAAATGGCTATCATCTATTATATGAAATTCATGGTTCAACATTACATCCTCGAATGATAGCGACAAAGGTACCTTACCCAAGACAGTAGAGCGTCCCGTACCAACGCCAACTATCTCCATTACATCAGACTCAGTCCACTGACATAAACTCTGACCGACTTTAGATCTCCCTACCACACTCACCTGAGCTCCGCTGTCCAATAAGGCACAAACCATTATTCCATTAACTTGCAACATTAGAGAAGCACTGTGAGTCCTCTCATGAAGATTACACCAAGGTATTTTCTTCTCAGATTCATAAACTGTATTTATGTGCTTCATTGTCTCCTCCAGCTCACCTTCTTCACTTACATTGGGATCTTCAATGTATGGCAGTTCGTCAAAAGACGCAGCAGCGGGAACCGTTGCAAATCTTGGAACTTCGTATCCCGGTCCTTCCACCAGTGGGTTATAGTGGATTCCGGCTACACAATGTAGATGCACTCTCTGAGCGCTTTTACAGACAGTAACAAAAGGAGAGGTGTAAACGATAGGAAACAGTCTTCCAAAGTGCACTAATACAGTACAATCATATAAATGTGAGAAAGCCATTAACGCCTCTGCACAAAGTAATTGTCCGGGTTGCAACATTAACTTCAAATCTCTATTTCTTGATTTAGTCTTTGGTATCCCATAACCATCGGGATGCCTCATCAACTCTGTTATCAATGCTGTTCGAAGATCACTAGCATCGCCCGGAGCACATCTAGTCAGTTCTATACTCTTACTAGCTACCAGGAGACTTTGCACAATAGAGTCTCCTCCTCCGGGAACCTCCTTTGCTCGCAATATCCCTGAGGGCAAGTCCTCTGCATTAACAATATCATGCTCCCCTTCACAGTAATGTTCGTCATTGCGAGATAGCGCATCGGCGACTACATTCTCCCGTCCAGGAGTGTACTTCACTGTAAAGTTATACTCTCCAAGTTCACGAAACGTTCTTGCTAACCTCATGTTGACAATTTGGAGGTTATACATGTGAAGTAGAGGACGGTGATCGGTACAAACCACGAATTCCACCCCAAAAATGAATGGCCTGTACGTTCTGAGAGCCCATCGGATAGCTGCCAATTCTCTTTCGAGGGTGCTATATTTCACCTCAGCGGAATTGAACGCAACTGAAGCATAAGCTATAACTCTGTGTTCTCCTCCCTGAACTTGTGTGAGACACGCTCCAATACCGGTAGCAGATGCATCGGTGAAAACTGAAAGAGGACCAGAGTTATCACTGTAATCAGGGAAAGCCAATTTCAAGTCCTTAGCCATGAGTTCCTTCAACTGGATAAATGATTGCTCCATCTCTCGAGTCCAGTCTATACGTCCCTTTTTATTTTTACCTCCAGTTGCAGTGCTCAAAGGCCTCATTATCAAGGAACAATTTGGAATGAACTTCCGTTGGAAATTCAATAGACCCAAAAATCTGCGAAGCTGAGTCTTCGTTGTTGGACGGTTGAAATTTTTGACTTCATCTATGTAGGAATCAGGTTTCTTCAAACCCTCTCTTCCAACTACGTGTCCCAAAAATTCTACCTGACTGCAAAACCATTTGCACTTCGCCAAATGAAGCTTGATACCATATTCCTCCAAGGTACGTAAAACTTTCCGACAAAGCTCTGCATGCTCTTCGAAGGTGTCGCCCATAATCAGAATATCATCTATATACACGATGACTTTCCGCCATGAGAAACCACTGAGGATCATTTTCATGGTTCTCTGGAAAGCAGCGGGGGCGTTTTTCATTCCGAAAGACAACCTTTTAAATTGCCAGTGTCCTCTAGCTGTGGAGAAAGCAGTATATGGTTTAGTTTCATCTGCCAATGGTACCTGATAATATCCTTTTATCAGATCTAATGTAGTGAAGTACTGTACTCCAAACATTCCGAACACGGCATCACTCAGGTTGGGAAGGGGGTGCTTATCGGCTTTTGTTACTGCATTTAATCTACGGTAATCTATGCATAACCTTATAGTTCCATCCTTCTTACGTATCGGTACCACTGGACTGGACCATCCCGAAGTACTTTGTTCAATTACATCAAGAAGCTCCAATTCACTGCATTGGCGCTCGATTTCTTCGTTAACAGGTTCTGGGAATCTACGTGGTCGCTGGAAGATAGGCGTATAATCAGTTAACTCTATACCCTGGGGAGGAATATTTATTAACCCCACTTCACTAGATTTACCAAAAACACCGCCATGTTTCTCTAATAACTCTCGTATAACTTCCTTTTCACATTCAGTTAGATGTTCCTGCAAGTCTACATCCGCCAAAGAACCAAGGTCACCTTCATTCACCTTTACATCGTCATCCATAACCACAACAGAGATATGGGAACTCTTGGTTATCTCTTCCATATCTATGACGGAAGAAGCTGTGCCAACTTGCTGACCCACAAGGACCTGTTCCACCTTCGTGCCAGTGTTACTGACCAGGACCCCTCGTTCCCTCAGAGTCACAGGAACCAAACCACTGAACATCTGTAAATAAGAGGAAGAGTCAGTCTCATCAACAAAATACAGTTCTTGTTCATTAATGGAACAAGACGAAGGAGAGGGCTTGAATTCTATCGGATAAACCCATTGAGTCTCTACTAATTTTGTTTCATTTGGTCTTAATACAGTAGGCTTAGTAATCAAAAGAGGTAGCTTGGACCATACTGTACGGTAACTAGTTTCATCGGGAATGTAGCAGTCCCAAATGGTTTCACTATCAAATTCTCTACGTAAACGTCTGCGTTTCAGATCGATAATTAGTTTATTGGATCTAATGAATGGAGTTCCCAAGATTACAAAAGAATTTAAATATCTACCATGCATCACTAAAAATTCAGACTCACCAGATTGGTATCCATGCAGGTTAAGAGATGTTCTCACTCTTCCCAGGACTTCAGTAGGTACCTCATTACCAAACCCTTTCACCTGAAGGTCTAACTCACGCTGAAAAGAAATACCTGCAGACTGTAGTAATTCTAATGGGATTAAATTAGATTCAGCACCACTATCTATGAGCACTTTACACTCTGTGCCTCCCATTGTCAACTTTGTCACCAGTCTGTTCTCTTTCACACATCCAACCAAGGATATATGACCGTAATTAAAGAACTCTCGTTCTGTTTCTACTAATTCTTTCGCAATGTCTAATGAAGTAGTATCCATCTGAACTCCGTCACTATCTGAAGATTCACGAGACTGTTTACCTTCCTCAAAGGAAGGTCCATTAAATGAATCGACAGATAAGTTCTTATCAGTCTCGTCAGACTGTTTCATATCTTGTGGCATAGTTTCCTCCTTCTGGTTTGTGAGCTTTGTGCTAGTCTGCTCTGAGGTTTGCTCATCTTGCTCAGAGCTTTTCAGTTTAAATTTCGCCTTTCGTTGTTGGTATATTGGACTTCTTCCACATGGCTTTCTTCGACAATAAAAGGTCGTTCATTCCGCCTACCAAATCTATTTGAAATCAACGGACAATTCATCTTCCAATGTTCTCTGGAGCCACAAGCAAAGCATCTATTCTGCTTACCCCAACAATTGGTTTCAGTATGACCATTCTTACCACATTGCCTGCAGCGCATGTTCCTGCTTTGTCCACTCTGTTTCTGCATCTGGTCTGGATTCCTTGTAGCTCTTTCAAAGTTCCTAGACGGTGGTGAACTCTGATTGCTATTCCAGTGGACCCTCTGTTGACGTGGGGGCGCAAAATAATGGTCCGACTCCCATGATTTACTCCGTTCTTTGTTCGGACTTGCAGCATTGTCAGCCTTACTGTAGAACAATGAAACTTGTTCTACTTCAGTCTTCTTTGTAAGATCTCCTTTCATCTTCTTCCGGTCGTGTTGCTCCGCCATCTTCTTGATCCTTTTCCAGGTTAATCTTCCCTCATCCGTGATACTGAATATACTCTCAGCTGTATCAATTTGGTGGATTAAACTTGATGGAGCAGTGTCTCTCAACTTTTTCTTGAGCTGATGCTCCATTTCACTGGGAGAAGCTTTAAAAGCTCTAACAGCTAACTGCTCTACACGTAGACAATATATAGCGCAAGTTTCTCCTGGCATCATATATAACTGGCTGAAGTTTTCCCTCACTTTATCATTGCGGTCAATAGTTTGTGCCTCAAACCATGAAATTAACTTCTCCTTGAGTTTACCATACTTCATGCTAGCTCCACCAATAGCTCCATAAGCAGAGCGCACAGACCCCTCCAGATACCTTTCAAGATGAGTACTCATTTCACGCTGGGTTCCATCATATTTTGCTTCGAAATATCGCTCGTAAGAGTTAAGAAATTTTTCGAAAGAGTTTGCTTTCTCTGCTTTATCAGAGTTGAATACAGCAGGAGGGATGACTTCCTTTTTTCGACCTAAATTCTGAAGAGCTTTCAACAGTACACCGTCTTCATCACTCGAGGACCGATGCCTATTCTTTTTCCTTTTCTGAAACGAGTCCGGATCCAATTTGAATGGCTTCCTGTCCGATGCATCATCACTAGAGGGCGATTCAGAAGTTATTTGCTTTGAGGCCTTTGGTTGGACACCCTTCTCAATAAGTGTTGAGTGTACGAGTGATGATTCTGAACCTACAGGACATTTGTCTTCATTTCTGAGACTTTCTCCAAGTTCCTTCCATCCACTAGACGTAACTAATCTCTCAAAAAGGTCTCTCCACCAACTGAAAGGTTTCCTATGCCCAAACGGCTTACCCTGAAAGTCTAATGGTTCTGATGCATCTTTTGAAAACAACTTTCCAATAAAGTTCATACGTGAAAATTCGTCTACAAACGCAAAATCAGGTGGTGGAAGAAGTAAAGTTCTGAACTTATCAATTGATGCCAGAATAGAGGAAGAATGATCAGAATCTATTAACTCACCATCTAGAAATTTGATGCGGACCGGACCTTCTGAAAACTGGGCCAACAAACCGAGATACACCACCAACGACCTCCTTACTCTTGCATCATTCTCAGTCTTGTTCTTCAGTTCCTTCGCAAGGCATCTTCTGTCTTCTTTAAGAATATTCACTTCACCCATCAGACTACCTAGAAGTTTCATAGTTTCCTCATGAGACTGTTCAGAGGGGTGAATAAGAGGGTCGCTATCAGTGCGAACAACTGAAGGGAACACCGGTATCTCCCCCGTAACAATAACCTTAGGGGAAGAAGCCATATTAATCAAATCCGAATGCTCTGTCATAATGAAGCGCACCAAAATAAATAATTAAGTGATAAATAAATGATCAAAGCAATGAATATACACCAAAAAATATAACATAAATTCCCAAACCACGATTGAGAGCAACAAAACAGGTCCCTGGTCTGGGCACCAGAAAATTTCACGCCCTATGTAGTGGCACTGAACGTGAAAACTAAGACTGAATCTCAAAGCTAATGTTCTCAGTTTTTTTCCACTATTTAAAACGTAACAACTGGCTAATTAAATCATTAATTATAGGAGCTCTCAATCGGATTAGAAAAACTACCATTATCATTGATTAGTGTATTTAGGAAATATAGTACAAAAAAATAAAGACAGGAATACGGCAATATTTACCAAAGAGGAAATATTGAACGCTAAATATAGTTAAACTTAATATACAAAAATGTTTATGAACTCTGAACGGAATAAAGTTAAACAGCACTACTGACGCACAAACTCAACAACTATAATCAACCACAAATTTAAAAGTACGCCAGTAGTGAACCAATTAAAGGGAAAACGGAGGCACATAAAAATTAGGAAATTACACACAATATGGCTATAAAAAAAAAAGTCTAGTGTCCAAAAAAAAAACGTCAGGCAGTCATAGTCAGTTGTTACTGTGAAAAGGAAGACACGCACAGAAACAACGGCAAGCTGGTGTGAGTTCTCACACGGTCTTACCAATAATATATTCTATATAAACATGTTAATAGATATTCAATACGCATTGATTGGAAATCCTAAAGAACACAAACAATAATTAATAAAGTCTCCAACTATTAAGAACACTCCGCTCTGCGTACTGAAAACACAGTGCACCGCAGATATCCACCACTGCAGACTTCAGTATAGGTAGGTAGGCTCAATCAGTATAGGTAGGCTCAATCAGTATAGGTAGGCTCAATCAGTATAGGTAGGCTCAATCAGTATAGGTAGGGGTAGGCTCAATCAGTATAGGTAGGCTCAATCAGTATAGGTAGGCTCAATCAGTATAGGTAGGCTCAATCAGTATAGGTAGGCTCAATCAGTATAGGTAGGCTCAATCAGTATAGGTAGGCTCAATCAGTATAGGTAGGCTCAATCAGTATAGGTACTGCAATTCACCCTCAGTGAACTAATCCTCAAAAATACACATCAGATCGGCAACCCTATCAGCTCCGCTACACAACAGTGTTGTCCTGTTTTCAGAGCATAGAGGGTTTCTCTACCAATTGACAAGTTTGTTCAGTACACCGTACACCATATATAATTAATCACCAAATAACGTTCTTTAGTACCTTTGCTTTTAATGACTATAGGGAACAGAGAAATATTAGAACTAGGATCATCACAATTAAATAACTTTACGAATGAAATGAAGGAATTCAAAGCACTAACTTCAGCTATTATTCACTCGCAAAAACTGTTCAATATTGATAATAGCACAAAGTTTAAAAGGCACTAGGTCCAACCACACATTTCTATATAACAACTTAAAGTTTTAATGTTTAAATCTATACTCATTATTCCTGCGCCGTCTATCTACCTGTTCCCGAAAAAATACCAAAAAAAAAGCATCACCTGGTGAGGACCGAAAGAATTTAGTTTAAAATTGAAATGAAGCTTACAAACAAAAATAGCAGAAAAGGTTAGAAATGGGCCACACACCAAGATAAATTAATAATTTATTAAAAAATAATTACCGAATCAGGATACTTCAGCATAATTATTGGTATATGATACTGAATTGAGTGATTTTGTTTTAAAATCCCCAAAGTGAAACAACCCAAAATTGTTTTTGAGTTGAAAAAAGTAGAAAGATGCTTTTAAAAATTGAAAATTATTTTTAAGCGACAAGAGACTAAGCATGACAGCTGAAAATGTCAATACATTGTTGGGAAATTCTTGTAATGATGTGTAAATGTTTCATCAAAATGTAGCATATTTATTATATTAAGAATTATTGTTACTGTTTTTGCATTTGGTTTGTTATGTTCTTTTTGAGTCTCGTTGCTATATTTTTTTAGTTAAGTGTGAATTGGTCAACATAGGTTTTGGATAAATTTTATTTAGTTTTCTGTCATCTTGTAAGTTAGTTTCTTGCAAAATAAAAGATACCTATAAAATTAGGATACATGGGTTTTGTTTACTATTTATTTAACTCATAATCTTATATATACAATATTATACGTACACAACTGCCATAAATGTTGCGTAAGTTCTGTGAATAATAATTAAAAATCAACTATTAACAAATAAACAAGAAGGGCATAGTTACTCTGAATTTTTTTCCAAAAGTTTCTATTATGTGGATAAAAGAAAGGAATTGAATCAATTTTAGGACCGACTCATCTATTATAAGGCCTCAGCTAACGACTTTAAAACTCCTTTTTAGAGCTATAAAAACTTTTTTTTGGCGCTATTTCAACTAGTTTCGTTAGAACTATAAATACGGGCTCTATAGTAATGATCAATTGGGTACGTAATAAATAATAGCAAAATGATTAGTTACGTAATAATTAGTTACTTAAAAATATAGTCACTTATTAATTAGTTACGTAATTATTACTCTAGTAATAACTAGTTACTTAATAATTACGTTCTAACAACTTTTTAAACTGAAATATTAAATTTTAGGAATCTTAAAAGATTCACTTTAAAACGTAAAATTATTGTGAATTTTACTCCAACAGTTATTTTGTATTTTAAAATGTTTATGATATATTTACTTTCATGTTATTTTTGATTCCAGGACGATAATCCCCGTGCAAAAAAAAACCCTGCGGTCAAAAACCCAAGTGCAAAAACCCCCCGGACAAAAAGCCCCCGTGCAATAAACCCCCCGGACAAATACCACCCAGACAAAACCTCCCCGAGCAAAAAACTACCAGTCTATATAAATAGCATAATTCATTTTTATTAATATATTAAACGTTATTCAATGCGAACCAATAAATATTACATTTTCTTCGAAAATATCAAAATTTCTTTTTTGCATAATAAGGTATACCCAATTACCACTAACCTAACCTTAGGTGCGCTATATCTCTTTATATTTATAACATATAGTAATTTTATTAATACAAAATTAATGAAAATTAATAAAATTGAATTAGGCTATTTATATAGACCGGGGGTTTTTTGCACCGGGGTTATATTGCTTGGGGGATTTTTTGCACGTTTTTTTTTTGTCCGGGGGGTATTTTGCACAAGGGGTTTTGACCGAGGGGGATTTTTTGCACGGGGGGTTATTGTCCTGTCACCATTATCTTTCACTATTTTATACATTTATAGCCAGGTATCTGGTTATAAATAATTACGTAACTAGTTATTACGTAACTATTTTTAACGTAACTAATTATTACGTAACTATTTTTAACGTAACTAATTATTACGTAACTATTTTTAACGTAACTAATTATTATGTAACTTTTTTTAATGTAATTAATTAATATATAACTTTTTTAACGTAACTAATTATTATGTGACTATTTTTAACGTAACTAATTATTATGTAACTATTGTTTACGTAACTAATTATTGCGTAATTAATATAATATAATAGTGACTTATGCCGAAAAATTTCATCGAACGCATAAAAAATGTTCATCTATCGATAACAGTTATAAAATTTGATAACATAAACGAGCTTAATATTTTTAATTAATTAATGCGTTATCAGTATTGAAAATATGGAACTGAAATTACATGGTACTGAACTGATAGGAATAAATGTGTGGACACAAAGTAAAAAATATAATAATTATACAATAGAGGTAAATAATATTTCTTATATATGCCCCCAGCAAACAGTGGTACATCTAGCCAATGTCTAAATGATGCAGGCATCCGACCTTAGCCAGCATCGGCCAACATTGGTTTACCATCTTGCAGTTACTGAAAGACGTCGGCAAGATGCTGGGTCAACGTACCTGTGCAACCAGGCCAATGTCGGCAACGAGCGGCAAAGTGTCGGGGTGCAGTCATCATTTAGATGATGGCTAGTATCGGTACAACGATGTTTGCCAGGATCTTTTAGATGGCGTCTAGTAGTTGCATAAAGATTTCGAAAATAGAGTTGCCTAAATTTGGAATATTACAAATTATAACTATTGGATAATGTTCCATTATGTATATTATAATGACTTCTGAAATTAAATAAAATTTATAAAGAAAAGGCAAATGAAATAATACAGCAGATGTCTTTTAAATCTATTTCACACATTTTATCACTTCTGTTTCGTGTTAAAGCCTCTCTTTCTACGGAACAAATGCTTTGGCATCAGAGTGTAGACATTCCTTGATGGCCTTCTCCACCAAAGCCTTCAACTTGGTCCTTCTTATAAGGATGAACCCCCTCGTACGTATTTGGGTGCTAGGGAAGCATATCTAACCCTTGGAACAGCCTGACCTGTATGTTGCTTCTTCGCACGAACCTCAAAGGTTCATTTTCGAATTTAGTCCTGCGGGAACGAATAAAATTGTATAGGATATAAATTTGTAGAGAAATTAACATTATTATTTGGAAAAATTTGGTACCAAAGTCATTTTTGCAGATATAAATTTCTACAGAACAATGACAATTTTCAATCGTCCTTTCAGCACATTCAATTTCAGAAAAGAAATATCCAAACAGCAATACCCATTACACTACTCTTCATCACTATTTCTGAGTAGCGCTATCTATCACTTTTGTATTTACTTACCTCTTGTCAGTAGTGATTCTCTCGTGCCTCTTAGGTCTGCTTTCCCTCTGAATAGGTATCACGCTCTTGTCAGTAATTGCATTCACAGTTGGAGATCTTCTGAGTTAACTCGCTGAAGTCAGAGTCTGATATGATAAGGAAGAGAAATGAAATTGAGAATTTGAACAAGTTGATGAATAAGATATAAGCAAATCCCTTATAAATAATTAATTAATTGTATCTAAAAATTCACGGTTCCCTTATAAATAAAATCTGCCAATTGGATTACTGTAAAGACCAGGAGCTCAACTATCACTGTTCTCACCTGTTCTGTCTCAGTGCATTCATGAAAAACATAGATGCCAACATTGTTCCTGTCTTTCTCATTATTCATCAAGACTTTGAATTTACTTCAGCGTCTTCAGTAATATGAAGTCAGCGAAGTTTGCCTGATGGATGAAACAATAATCATTGATAAATTGTTGCAGAATTGGTCTAATATACCTCGTATAAACTATACAAAAAATAAAAGCTATTGATGTAACTAGCATATTATAGAATATTAATAAATTATTTCTCAATATTTATTCAAATAGAAAGTTAGAAGTTGCAAGTGATAAATAATTTTAGGTTTAACGTCTGCTCCGACCCTTTCTGGTCATATCACTGACTTCGAAAGTGAACAAGTACAAGGGACTGAAAGAAGCAGTCAGAAAGGACAGTGGCTACATGAGCAAAGTCATCATGTCATTTACAACCTTCGATAACATTGCTCAAGCTCATGGATGCAGAAAAGCTAATCCGTGAATATAGCCACTTACCAAGGAATGTGACGAAAATAGACATAAGAATCTGTGACTGAACTCACGGATGGAGGAGGAAAATGCAAAGGTGATAGTAAATGAAGCCTACCTAACACAAAATTTAAGACCTTGTAGTTGAAGAGCATAATTTAAGAGCTACGGTATACTTCTTTTCTTCCATTCACCACAACCAGCTTTAAGATAGATCTCCTGGGGAGCATAAAGGTTATCGAAAGCATGCCAGCACACGGTAATGTAGTCAATGCACCACTTTCTTTACCTGTTAAGAAAACTCTCAATCTTCTTTCCTCAAAGCTTCTGATCGCAGACAGAGTTCCTAGAGTTACATCACTCCCTCCATATTGAGAGTGGAGATCTCTGCAATGTGAGCGTACATTTCGATCTGCTCTTCCTTCATGTGATCCAGAGTGATGACGTCACACATTTTGCACACGATGTACTTGGCTGAAAAGACAAAGAAATTATTGACCAAAACAGTACCTATGGAAAAAAGGCTATCTGTTCAAATAACTAAAAGTCAAAAGTTATGAGTTGATTATATCATTCAAAATTTTAATTAATTATGTAAGATATTTTTAAGATCAACTTCGCATATCACTCACAAGAACATGTGATATATTCAAAGTGAACCTTGCATGTAATACAGTAAAATTCCTCTATAGTGAATGTAGATTCCTGAGTAAAAGAACTACCCCAATTACAGAACAAATTTTCTTTAATTTATCATAAATAGCCATCAATTTTAGAAAAACAATGACCCTTCATTGCAGACTAAGATTTTAAATGTTTGTACCATGCAAATTCTTGAATTTATAAATTTATTCAAAGTTCTTACATTAAAGTTTATTACTTTATATCAGGGGTGGGCAAATGCAGCACTCGGTGCTATTTTGGCACTCAAAACGGCACCACTGCCCACCCGGGAAATGGTGCTTTATTTTCTTCCAAAGAAAATTAAGAATTTTTAGCCCTGACTGCTCTATAAATTAAAAGGATAATATAGAAGTGCATGGTCAACTAATTGAAGAACAGTATATTTGTAATGAATGACCTTGATACTTTGATAGTAAATTTTATCCCTTAATAAGGATTTTTCTGTTTATGGTTACAATAGTGCCGGTATTTAATTTATTTACTTCTGTCTCTTTTTATCAAGATCAGTTAAATTTACATCAAACACTGTGGTAAATATTTATGCAATCATTTTTAATTCCCAATTTTAATAAGTTAGGTAAGTAATTTATCATGTGAATTTATGAGTTACTTATTATTACTTATGCAAGATAGCTTAATTTTGTTTTTATTGTGATATTTTCACATGAAATTTTTTTTTTATATATCATTTATTAATTCTTTTTAATGCAAATGATAAATCTACTACCAATATTTATGCTCAAAATATGTACCGTTGTACATGTTCGTACTTCAATTGAATATACCACCTCATTATATAAGTACTCAGTATCCCAGCAATTTAGAAAACGAAAAGAAAATTGGCACTGAAATTCCATCTTTCGGCACTGAAAAACACAATGTGTGCCCACCCCTGCTTTATATGCAAGTTATTCAATGTCAGATCTTCATTATCTAGAGATAAATGAATGATGAAGACACACCTGCATTGGGATATCCACAGAGGAGTAGGCAGCATAGACAGGTTCTGGCTCACCTCCTCCTAGAAGACAAAAGAGTTCTTCTTGCCAATCTTCACTGACACCAAGCAGTCCATGGCTATTCCTTTGAGGGATTTCTGACAGAAGAGTGCCTGCATACCTCATCAGCTTGATGTAGTCAGCAGCTAACTATAAAGGAAAAAGTTGGTATCAGTATTATGGAACAGTCATCAAAACTGAACAACAATCATCTTATAGCTATTAGTCAAAAAGAAGATAATCACAACTTTGCAAGCTTGAGAATAAAGTAATGCAGCTAGTTATATGAAATATATTTACAATCATTCTTAACTTTACATGAGAAATTAATTTCAAAACAATTTCTATAAATTATGACCTTAAATTTGGATTGAACTATCCTAATAAAATTATCTCCATTTCACACAATTAATTCATTTAATTGCACACTATCAATGCTGTACATTATTATATGCATGTAAATGTATTATCAACTTCATTAATTTTAAAATAAGTACAGTCCTTTTTTTAGTCATTTGATGGATACTGTATTTCTTTATCTATAGTTAGCAAGCTAGCTGTATCTCCAAAACGTATGCAATAATTACATGTAAATATAGGAATTAATTACAAAATAGTACCTAATATCTTGCACAGATAAATTTTCCCCTCAAAAAACATTTCCATATAGCTATCTTGGTGACATTGACACACTTTGCAAACTGGTATATTACTAATATTAGCAGTACAATCTTTGCTAACAATAGCCTTAATTATTAGCAAAGATTTCAGAGTTGTGCTTAAAGAAATACCTAAAATTGGCAAAAAATGCATAATTTCTATGCATCCAGTAGGCAGTACCTAGTGTTAACCATCAATTTTTTGACTATTTCTTTATAATTTAA
This sequence comes from Caprella mutica, assembly GCA_947561585.1. NCBI lineage: Eukaryota > Metazoa > Arthropoda > Malacostraca > Amphipoda > Caprellidae > Caprella > Caprella mutica. The sequence continues at coordinate 84,189 of CANNZV010002252.1, forward strand.
AATATTTATGAATTATGGTGAAGTATTCAATCATACAGTCACAGATACTTATTAGTAACCTGGTGCTCACTAGTACACTGAGACAGTGTACCTCTGGTTGATTGATAATAGGTCATGTTTCAGAGGCTGGAAAATTGTAAGCCAATTTTTGAGCCAACATTTCAATAAAATTCTGAGCCAAGCCAATTAGAATTTGGCTCATATTTTGAAGATTTCAAACAAAAATTAACATAGGAATTAATTCAAAATTTAAAGCCAATTAGACATATCTGAGTTTTGCCTTTTGAAATCTATCTAAGTCCTAGGACCTAAGCCAATTAATTGGCTTTAACTGACATACTCTGTAACATGTATAATAGGCTATATTAATTATTATTAATTAGGTTAAGCCTTCAGGTAGGCATTATTACTAGTGTTGCTGTAAGCTGGTATAAGTCAACAAAAAAAGAGCTGTAGACATTTTCCTTACTATGGCTAATCTTCCAAGGCTCCAACTGTCCAACATTTTTCCTTCTAAAATAAGTATTAAAATTAATGGTATTATTAATATATACCATCATTAATTAGCAATTACTAATACTATATAGGAATATATAGTAAAAAGTCCTTTGAATGAGTCTGCACTGACAGACTCCAAAATAAAGTTTCTTGTCATGTCAGAGACTAAGAGGGTTTTTTGCTATAATGCTATTTATTCCTATATTCTATAAGGCTATTACCAAAAATTTTACTCATTATTTTAGCATGAAAAATGTTGGAGAATTAGGTGGCCAAAATTAAGGAAAATTGATATCTTTTCTCCAGGTTCTTAGAAAATCAGAAGTCTGAGAAGAGTAAAGTTCACAGTTCAGTGCACAAATATGAAATACCTAGCTACAGTCTACAGAGTACAGACTAGACTTCATGAACATCAGATTATAGTTACAGCAACAATAATAATGTCTACCTAGGTACATTAAGGTTCAACTTCAACCTAGGTTATTAATAATAATTTGACCCTACTTACCTAGGAGTAGGGGCTAGGGTGACCCTAGCCCCTACTCCTAGGTACCTACGGCAAGGTACCTAATATTATATTATCAATCAAACAGAGTATATTTGGCTGACATTATGTCGACGATGAATCGATGATATCATGATGAGACCCAAATTTACCATCAAACAAATGAAATAAGCTACCTAGGTACAATTTGGCATGACACTTCATAAAATACTATATCGACGAACGGATAGCATATCTAAGTAGTACCTAGGTAATGATTTTCATTATAAATTAAAATGAAAGATAACGGAGATTGTAGGTATCTAAACTCAAGACCTAGTGGCCATAGCCTACATGCTAGGTAGGTATAGAATAATAGACGTACTTTAGTTAGGTACCTTAATTTTAAAAATTGAAATACCTAGTATCTAGGACCTTACCTATTTGTGTTAGGTAGAAGAACTGGTTGATAATTCTCTTTGACTCTAATACACTTTTTATATTTCGATAAAATGGGTACCTAGGTACCTAATTATAAATCATACGAAATGCAATCAGTCTGATTAACAAATTTATGGTAGTACATATTAAATATTAAACTGGCGTAGGTATAACAGATTTAGACTGACGTTGGAAGACGCTACATATAGTATACACTGGGGCTGCGCTCGCATTGTTCCAATAATGTCGACGCTCAAAGTTCACGATAACTAATTCTAGGTATATTATATATAGATAGCATTATTTTCATCCAGTTACCAAAGTACTTCACAAAATTTGTACTGGATAATTTTAATCAATAAACTAAATCTGAGATCGGGTTTCCCAAAAATATTTAAATCATTGATATCAATATAATTAAGGTCTTTTTAAAAGAACGTTTTGGATATATATAATTCACTATGCGGCAAATGTTTGTGATATACCTACGTCAAAAATTAATGTTTTTTTTATGAAAAAGTTCGTAATATGAACGGAAAGTATTAATGTATCACGAAATATTATGTAAGGAGTAACTAAAATGTATATGTATATTTGTTATCACTGTACGTATATAGATTCAATTGATTTAATGATTTTTCATTTTCTATATTATTACCTAGGCTAATTCAAACTCGTTATGATTTATAATTGATAGTATAATAAATAATGGAACGAAACACGTAACTCTATTTAATATTTAAAAATATATTTTTTACATTGCTACATTTGTTACTAATTTTTTTGCACAGTTTTTATATTTCTAAATTCTTTTACATATTTTTTTAAATAAATATTTCTATAGCTAGCAAAAAAAATTCTAGTGTAATTTTGTACCTAATATTTAAAAAAAAAATTAGATAAATTTTTTTACAATTTTTTTTCTTTAAATATATTAAATATATAATTTACCTTTGGTACCCCATAAATTTTAATACGGAAGTACACTAGTAGTTATATAATGGAAAGCGGCCTGAAACATACAGTATAATAGGTATGAAGCGGCTCTTATATGTTTAGTCAACATCGCAGCAACAAATACTTAAAATCAATTTGCGTGTATAATTATAGATGTTTAGCCAACATCGTGCCAACACTTGATATCCATCAAGCGGCCGATTGTTGGGTATTGACATCGTGCCGACAAATAATATTAATCTGTTGGCCGACTGTTGTAGGAACGACGTCCTGCCGACAAATAATATCCATCCGACGGCCGTATGTTGTGTAGCCGACGTTGTGCCGATGTCAAAATGAATCAATTTGCCGATGCACGACGTTGCCATAAGGTTACCGATGCACGCCAGCATACGGCCGACGTTGCAATGTTTGCTGGGCCTTTACATTGAGTTATTCTAATAACTAGTGCCCGGATTTATAGTTCTTATGTTATAAACGCTATTGTGACAATAGAAATAAAGTTTTAGAGCACTTAATGCACAAACGCTATTTTGACTATAAAAGCTATTTTGACTAGAAATGGAAAGATTAAAGTTCAGTCAATTTTTGTTTTCACAATAGTAATGTTGAACAATCACTTAGTAAGAATAAAGCATTCTTGTAGAATTAAACGGTTGAAAAAAATATAATAAGCGATATATATCATATTTGATAAATTCGATTTAGTTCCTGCGTCCTCCTACAGATGGCTCCACCACTCTGTACTATTTGTTTACATTTTACAGCTGATAACTTGTAAACAAGTTTTCTATCAATGGTATTAACAGGTAATTTATGAAGAGATGGTTTTCTTTTCAAAACTAAATTTAATTGACTCGAAGGACAGTTTTCAATTTCACAATTTTTTTTCACCATTTTCAAACATATAATGACAGATTCAAGATTCAAGTCTGGGACTGGTTATCATTTTGTTTACGTACCTACTACAATGATTAGTTCGTCGGTCCACCACAGACAACAGATGGCGCCACTAATGTACAATATACTTTTTTATATAAACATTTCTAAAATCAACAAATATTGTAATGTTACATAAATAAATATACTAAATCGATTTAGGACCAATTTGGCGATAGTTTGATTTTGACTGAACTGCCCCTTTAAACTAATAATTACGGCATGGATGACTATAAAAAACTCTGATAAATAATGCTTATATGCGATTTATATCTGTAACAGAATATTATATTATTGATATAACTAAATATTCATGAGACATTTAAATTAGTATTTTCTATAGTAATATTCCACAGAAAACGAAATAACATTTAATTGATAAATTAAACAAAATATGAGAAATGAATCAATAATTGCTTCATGTTTATTGAAGTCAAGAATAGTTGTGATGGAAATTTTAAAGAACACACCTTCAGTACATTGCATAAACAAAAAATAAAACAAATATCTGTTATAATAGAGGAGTCAGCTCTATTTCCTTCATAATTATTCCTTCATCTATCGAATCGGTAGGAGTCTGTCGAATATTTTGGAAAGGCCTAGTCGTGGATGTGGTAAGAGGTCGAATCAGATGGAATCCATCCTATAAGCTTATAAAGCCATGATATGGTCGTTGTTGTTGAAATGAAAAAGACATTATCAATAAGAATTTTCTTGCAGGCAGAGTATCTGTTACCTGTGAGCATCTAGTGGATAGAGAATAGTAGTCATAACTGCTAGATATACTGATAGATATATGAAATCATCAAGTAGCTCAATGGTCTTTTCTTTTTAATATTTAATTGGCTTCAGAAGAGCTTTTGGTAAATGGAGAACAATTAGGTAGCGGAAGATGGAAAATATTAATAATCTTCCAATTAATTCCACCCAATTCTATCATTCATGGGCATCATGTATTCATAGGTGAAACGGGCAATGTATCCCGTATGGGCATTATGTAGATACTGATGGAACAGTCATGAAGCCCATTCGGGATACATTAGTTACAATTACAGTTTTTTCCTGTGTCAGAAATTATCACTTGAATTTTAGTTATAACATTTGCAAGTACCGGAATTTACCTTTATTATGGTAGAATTTGAAATACTAACCACAATTTAGAAAGTCACACAAGCAGCTTTTGGTAAGATAAATAGGCACCTAATTGTATGGTATGGAGTCACACAAATTACTATCTAAAATAACCAAGAATATTTCTTACCACACACTATCTAAAAGAAATCTGATTAGAATAACTTAAAGATATGGTTCTTCTTCATTGACTAAAAGCTCAACTATACCGTACATCTCGCGCATATGTGCTAAAGACAATTTAAAAAAAAATAAAATAATATATAACGTACGGGCCACTTGCCCGCCAAAGGGTTAAATTAAATTTTGTTTAATTCAAATTTAATATATTTTGATATAAATATCAAATCTTTTAAATTGAAATCAAGTTAACGTATTTCGAATTCACTGTTATTTTTTCCTGTTCAAATTTTATTTCTTATAATCTGAACTTGATATTTTCTAAAAAAAATTTGTGGTTATGATATATCATTTTTTCTTATTTTTGACTGTTAATTTGTGTATTATTCTTTTGTCAATTACTGATATTGTTTGAAAGAATTTATTATTCTTTTAACTTCCTATGACTAGTGGTTAGTAACTCATTATATTTCTGGTTACTAGTGGTTACCAACTTATTTCATTTTTGATTACTAGAGTAACCGAAACTCAATTTATTTAAGGTAACTCAATTTATTCTATTCTGATTACAATATGTTCCTTACTCAGTTTATTTATGGTTACTCATTTATTTTATTTTGGGTTACTATATTGGTTATTAACTAATCTCATTTTTGGCTACTGGTTGTTAGTAACTCATTTTATTTAGGGTTAGGAGTGATAACTAATTCATTTCACTAGTGGTTATAAGTTACTAACTCATTTCAAATTGCAGATCTGCGGTTCAAATACAGCGAAGACTGTCCAACCACTGACAGTAATCCTGTTCCAGAATATACCAATCTAACTATAACAGACATACCTTCTAATGGCAAAGATATTGTCTACAGGAATATAAAGTGGATATCTCCAAAATCAAAACGGTAAGTGATAATAACTAGTTGCAACTATGAAAATTATGGAACTATTATTATATTTGTACTAATAGCTTATCAGATTTATTACTATCTGGAATAATAAGCATACTAGTGTTTATTCCCGTTCAAAATGATGGGTTTACCATAGTATTAAAATTAGTGTAACTTATCCTGTTAATTATAAGTGTATTTCCACATTAAAATAAAAACGATACAATTAAGAATTATAGTTCATCAATATAAACCCGTGTGTTTCATGATTTCATGTTAAAATTGAAATATATAGTTTTTCCTATATGATTGAAATTGTGGAACTGTCCACTTATTTGTAACTTAAACTAATTATTATGCATAATAAATCTATTAATATTCACTTACCTAAAATTATTCGATTAGTCTGTATTTGCAATACAGCTTGCCATAAACATATATACAATTCTTATCATTCTTAGAGGGAATCGATAGCCTTTAGAATATTTTAAATAATAATCTATGAATTCTCAAATTGGGTTTATATATATATAGGATGTACAGACAATTGGGCCCAGAACAATATTATTGGGTCAGTCGACAATTGGGCCCACGACAATTGAGCACCGGACAATTGGGCCCAAAAATAATTGAACCAAAAAAGAAATTAGACAGAAGACACAATAAAGAGGTGCTACTTTGTTATTATTAGGGTCACTAGGGTGGTGACAATATTATCTTTGAAATATGCTTTACATTCTCTCAAAATATTATTGTATTTTTAATTCGATTGATATAACTGATAAGGCATATATTAGCAAGGGGTCTAGGACATCTCGTCCACGGACATCTTGTCCACGAACATCTCGTCCACGGACAATTCGTCAACGAATAGCTTTATTTTGTATTTTAAAGTGTTTATGGAATATATTTTATATTATTTTTCACTATTACATTAATAGGCAGGTGTAAATATACAATTATATAATAGTGATTTAAGCCGTATATGAATTAACACATAAAAATGTTTATCTATCGATTTCAGTTATAAAATAAAATATGCTAAACGGTTTGACTGTATCTTTAAGTTATTGACTTCGTTAAATATTTTGCATCAATTAATGAATTATGAGTATCTAAAATTTAGAACTGAAATAGCAGGGTCCTAACAAGAATAAATATGTGGATACTTAGGAATTAAAGTAATTACGATAGAGGTAACTAATAATTATTATTATATATGTATAAGTCCGAAAATATGAAACAGTCCAATAACAAGGACGTTTTTACGTTAAAATAATTGAACATAGCACTAAAAAGTACTAATGTGTAGCTATTTTTTCTATCATTTTTTTAGTAGTAGTATATTATATACCTGCATATTATTATGTATGTAATTTAGGTAATCACTGTTAAAAATATTGTAGTATTAAATACTAATTTCTGAACCAATAGTGCATCTAATTACCTAATCTGAATACTACTATTGATAATTATTGTAGTTACTGTGAAATAAACGCCAAAAAATGTCTCAATATTCTATGTTTATGTACTGTAATAACATCGAGACATGCCAGATAATTATTACAGATTTTATAAGACTCGGTTGTAATAAAAGCGGGGCTTGCCTGTATACCATTAAAAACTTTTCATTTTTGTTATTTAATTGATGCCAGCTAACAGGATAAAAAGATTGCAATAAGAATTTACATGAAGACCATACATTTCTAATTACCATCAAATAATTAAGTGTGTTAAATACTTTCATATTGCAGAATATATATAAATAATATAATATATAGAATATATGCACACAATAAATATAATACAAAATAAAGCAATTCGTATATGTCCGTGGACGAATTGTCCGTTGAACGAAATGACCGTGGACGAGATATCCGTGGAATAGTTGTCCGTGGACGAAATGTCCGCGCGCGATTAGCAATTCCCCCCCCCCCCCTCAAATCACATTTGGATGCTAATCTCATGTTTCGGTGTGATGAAAATCTTAAAAGTATTGAATAAGACGTATTAACTTGAATCATGCCATATGGATGCAATTTTGTAGTGTATACAAAGTTTAGTCAGTTATATTTAGTAAAAAATGGTTAAATCTTAAACTATATACGTTTCATTGAACAGTTGTTTGAACTGTTGTTGGGATAAAATGAGATTATGAGACTAATATTGAACACTGAACAGGTTTCAACAAATTTTCATTAACTTTATTTTGACTTGTATGTTCCAATAATTTCGGCATGTCCTGGTGGACAACGGCCTTCTAAAATACACATATTCTTATTTTCTATTGCTTCTTTGACTACATCCTAACTCATTCACTACACAGGAGTTCACTATAGAGGTACTGTAACTAGGAAATTTGTTGCTTACATGACCTATCTCAGGACAGAAAATTATAGTAGTTTAGACGAATGATAATATTTATTCATGAAAAGCATATGTTCTATTAAAATTCTTTATTTTAAATATGCTGAGAACTATATCAATATACAACATGCATTTTGTCACAACCATAGTTATTACAGTAGCGATGGCCTTTAATTAAGTTAATACAGTGGACTCTGAAAAAATGGGCAAATAATATAATTGTCTTGGGGCCCAAATGTCTTGGGACCCAATTGTCCGGGGCTCATTTGTCCTGGGCCAAATTGTCTTGGGCTCAATTGTCGGGGCCAAATTGTCGGGGACAAATTGTCGGTCCACGATCTGTAGAACAGGTCAAAATAAAATGTTTTTGTTCATGCTATAACTGTAATATTCAAAAAACATGTAGGTGTTGTTTTTGACATATATGGCTTTTCTGAGGGGAATCGATCTCCTTAAGAAGCGGATAACTAAAAAAAAGTATATAGAGAAATATATTATCAAATTTATTGATAAAACCAGATGGAAATATTCCGGATAGACTGTTTTATTTGTAGTTGGGAAATATCAGTACGTATATTGTATTTATATTAGTACATTGAGACTATAAGTGTATTGGAACTTTTAGTATATTGGAACTATCAGAACGATGGAACTATTAGTATATTACATATCAAGTACTTACTTGATGTGATTGAATAACTTGTCTAATAATTTATAATTTATTTGGTCATTCGATTTTATCAATAATTTATGTATATATGCTATTGTATTATATATTAATTATTTTATAATTATATTCTATATTTTAATTCCCATATTCTGGTTTAGAAAAATGTGTTAATTATCCTTTTAAAAAATATATTGAATGCAAGGAGAGATTTATATTCTTAAAGGGATAGTAAAGTCAAAATAAAAGAATCACAAAATTGGTTTTAAATCGATTCAGAATATTTAATTATGTAATATTTGAATACTCCTTTATTTTTAAAATGTTCATATAAAAAGTATATAATAAAATTTGCGAGACCTAGCGGAAGCTTTTGCACTCATTAGTATGTACCTGAGTATGTTTGTTGTTTTCATATTATTTTATGTATGGTGAAAAGATTCAAGAAAAGAAGTAAGAGTTTTAAAAATAAAGCCATCTCTTCACTTGAACTAGAATCTAGATAAAAACTTATCTCAGTTGGTTTGTTTACAAATTTATAAGACCGTTATCATTTGGTAAGAAATTAATTATATATAAAATGATATATTTCCATTATTAGATTTTCTCTTTATTCTTACTAAGCAATATATTGACATTAAAATTGTTAAAACACAAAATGACTGAACTGCCCCTTTAAATGATGAATTGTAAGAAAGTTTTTACCTTTTTCATGTATCTAAATTTATAGCATAAAATATTTATTTTGTTGTATTTAATGTCGTCATATTTCTTAACAATTTATTTTCTAAAGAATATAATTATGTGTGATATATGTTATGATATTTTTAAGGAATGTGACACTAACATTTATCTTAACTAGTTTTAATCAGTAAACTTTTTAGTTGTATTGCTCTGATTATAATTAGGATTTTATTTTCATCTGTTATTCAAACTTATGAAATCTAAGGTGAACAATTCACAGGTGCAAACTTTTATGAAAATAAATGAACAGAAAAGTAATTATTAATTATATGGAGATAAAAATAATTGTACTTTATTAACCGTTCGGTATCTTTCACTCTAATTACTTCATTCTTTTCAGATTCAGGTGGATAGAGTTGATTAATTGTCATCTAACGGATACTGACACCAATGAGCTGATGAAGAATTTAGAAGGAGAGAAAATAAAAACTGGATGGGGAAGAAAAACTGAAGTGGAGCAGATGAGGTGAGAGAATGGGAAACTGGTGTATTTTACAGGACTTTAAATAATTATAATGTATTTAAATAATGTCACTGAACAGTGATAAATATGCAAAAATATTTATAGTTCTTAATAGTTATTTAATTCATTGAAGTAAAATACTTCGTATAATAGTTATGAAATAAACATGAAAATAAGTTACTTGGTAATAATTATGAAATATGCAGTTATGCATGGTAATTTTAATATCTGGCGCTTTATCTCGTATTGTTTAGAATTACCCAAAAATACAAAATATTAAAATTTGAGGTAAGGTACCTTACCCTAATTATTCAAGTGTGTTGCCAATCCTCGAATTACTGCTCCTCTACTACCGTACTAATCTACATCAGAAGATTAAAGTTTAAAGTCAGTTTTTTTCCTTCGCAATTTCCAATTTTTCACAATCTGGAGAATGCGTTGCGCGTTTTTAGTATCTTTAAAATGTGCTCGTCCTGTGCATCGTCCTGCAGTTATTTAAACCTTTTCTCCTCAAAGGCTTGTTCACACATATCAGGTTTCCGTCTCACCCGTCTCCTATCACTGATTTTTTATCATCGAGTTGAGCCGGTGCTGTGTGAATATATCCTTTGAAATTAAAGTAATGATATATTTTTCACTGACATTGAAGCACTGAGAAGAGCTGGACAGAACGGAAACCAGACATGTGTGAAGCAGCCTTTAAACAGTATGCCGAGAATTCATGCTTCACTTCAAGATAAGTGGAAGGGCGACCAAATCTTACAACAGGAGAAAGTTCACAAGAATTCGTGATTTTTTCAATGAGTCTTCGTTCCATTTACAAGAAAAAGCAATAGAAAATCACACAGTTGCTCTCTGAGAAAAGCTTCTCAGCAGATTTCACCAACCAAAACAACGATGTGGAGGATGGACAGAAATGAACTTCGTTTCCGTTTTAATCACTACACTTCAGTTCAACGATTAACTGTTGTCCTTAAAGCACTGAGCAGACAGTTTTGTCATTGGATTCTGTAGCAACCATCAAACGAGAAGTTCTTCTGCCTCCACCAAAAACAACAAAAAAGACGAATGTAGACAAAAGAAAATCCTCTAAATATCAACGAAATAAATAGAAGGTATGATGTTATGGTAATGATCTTCGTTGCAATCATTACGAGAATGGATCATATCGTTCATACATTCCATGACGATGATGGCAACTTGTCATAGGTTAATGGTGTTTCATACCTCAATGTGTTCCAGACATTATTTGGCCCAGACTGCGCCATTCTACAACTCGTTCTTCATTTTAGTTGGACGGTGCTCCACCACATTGCACGAATGTGGCTCTAAAATTTCTCAATGAAAAGTTTCGAGGTCGAGTCATTAACAGAAGAACGGAAAATCTCTGGCCAGCACACACTGCCACAGAGTCCAGATCTCAACCCTTTGGACTTTCACATCTGGGCTGCTGCAGAAACTAGAGTTTATAGGAAGAAAAAAAAAACCATGGAATCTCTTATAGAATGTGTTAAAAGCTTCGCTGAAAGATATAACCAGAAGTTTATCAAAAAAGTTCACAAGAATGTTTGAAGCATGCTTTGTTCTGCCTTCAGGCTGGAGAGGGTCATTTTCAACAAATTATGTAGGGTCACTACTGACTAGGGCCTCAGGATATGTGCCTTATACAATATAGGACAATCTATATCCCATAATCATAAAAATCAATTCTTTTCTTTTAAGGGGATGTATCTATAATGATAATTATCATTATAGATACAATTGATGCATTAAAAGTGCTTCTAATTCGCAATTTAAAAATGACGTTTCTGATTGCACTTTGTGTATGCATTTTATATTCTGTATACTGTATTTAAAATCTAATAGACTAATAGTCAATAACTTAATATTTAATCATTGGCTGCAGCAAAATCATCAAAACAATATAAAATATTATTCATTATACACTGTGTTCCATCAGATACGTCATTTTTAAATTGTGAATTAGAAGCACATAAAATGAGTCAAATACCATTATAAATACATCAATTAAAGGAGAAAAATATATATTTCTTTATTATTGAACACTCAATGTTCTATATCGTATAAGGAACATCTCCTGAGGTCCTACTAATTTTTTGAAAATTACCTCTTCCAGCCTGAAGACAGAATGATGCACGATTTGGGACATTCTTGCAAACTTTCTTAAGAGTCTCCTTGTTATATGTTTCAGCGAAGCTTAGAGCACATTGTATAACAGACTCAATGGAATCTTTTTTTTCTATATATGTTCGAGTTTGTGTAGCAGCCTAGAAGTGAAAGTCCAAAGGGTTAAAATCTGGAATGTGTGGTGGCCAGGGATTTTCAGTACTTCAGCTAATGACTCGAACATAAAACTTTTCCTTGAGAAATTCTAGAGCTGCATTTGTTCAATGTGGTGTTGAGAGTTTTGAAATACAATTAACCGATGTCATGAGCCATCATCGTCAAGGAATCCGATATTTCTAAGATTTTCTTTCCTGTTTTTTCTATGTTTGTTTTCGATGGAGACAAAAGAAGTTCTCGTCAGTCCAAACGATTCAATTGACAATGTTGGATGGTTGCTGAGGAATCCACTGAAAAAACTGCTTTTTCTGTTCTTTTGGTTGACGGTTAAACTGAAGTGTAATGATAAAAATGAAAACGAAGTTCATGTCTGACGATACTCCACATCGTGGATTTGGTGGGTGAAATCAGCTGAGAAGCTTTTCTGAGAGAGAAACTGAAACTATTCACCTCCTGAATCACTGCTTCTGTTCTTTTCGGTTTCGTTTTTCTTTTTCTTGTGGAGGGAACCAGTCGCATTGAAAATATTTTGGTAAACTTCAGGACAATGCATTTCCTCTCAAATTCAGAAAACAGTTTTAAAGTTGAAGATCAATGCTAATTTTTAAAGTATAATAAAAAACCCACTCTTCATATATTAACAAAATGGCGTATACATAGTTGCCGCAAAGATATTATAGTATAATATCTTTGGTACCTATATCACATAGAAAAAAGTTTACTCATATTTAATGGGTCAACAATTTATGCTTTGAATCAATTCATTACGTGAGCTGGTTGGACTTTATTCATGTTTTCACGTGTGTTAAAACAACTATGACGTGGTGTGTCATCAAGCATTAGTTAATTCAATTCATTTTATAGATTGAATCAACTTACTATGGGAGTTAAAAGTTACTTTTTTGAGAATTTTAAAGTATGTTGAAACAACTATGACAGAGTGTATTATAGGAACTCACAACGACTGTTAATCCAATGTATCTGGTGTATAAATTAACTTACTATGCGAGTTGGCGCAACTTTTTTTAATTTGAGAGTGAGTCAAAACGACTGTTTTGTTTTAACCCACGTCAATATAACTACTTTTAAGTAGTACCTGCAACTCACCACGTAGGTAGGCGCAAAAATGACCCATTCATATGAGTCAAAACAAATCAAATTTGATTTTATTCAACTAATCCTTTCTCTGTGTGTACGACTTGAAGTATTTTAAGTTATCTCAATAGCAATTTAAAAATGGCGTTCTGATTGTTGTTGTTTTTATTAATCCGTAGATTTATTTTCTTAAATTTCCGACCTCAGGGGGGGGGGGGAGGGGCATATGCCCCCCTTTGTATACACGCCTGGGCTGGTCAGTGAGTGTGATGCTGGGGAGTGACTGTAAGGCTGGTGAGCGAGTGTGAGGCTGATGAGTGCGTGTGATGCTAGTGTGAGGCTGTGAGCATAGTAAATAAATAGTAAAGTATGCTAAGTACAATATTGGAACATCCGAAAATACTACATAGACGTGGCTGTAATTAAAACGAGTGACGTCACACAAGTTGTTTCCCAATATGAACTGTGCTATTATTCAGTTATATGTCCATTTTCATGGAAATCAACTTAAATACAATTATATTTTTATCACGTTTTACGCTCTATTCACTTTTATATTCAACTGAATAGCCTTCAAATTCTCCAGTAGATTAATAGTCCGGTCAATCTAACTGAAAAAGTGGCTGAATTGAAAAAAAAATTAGTAGTTTGCTAATTTTTACATATGTTACTTTATAGGTGTTGTTATATCACAGAAAAAAAGTTTACCACTTTATGTCATTGGATTTAAAAGTTATTGAAGAACTTCATTTTGAAGGGTTATAAACAGTGTTTCAATATCCGTGGAGTTTTTTTGAAGCACCTCTCTGGTTAAAAAATGTCCCTCCTTCACGAATTGCGGCTAATGAAACGCATTTTATATAAATTTTACTTATAAGTCTACACTGTACTCTCATTTAAATCCTATTTCATACAATTATGGCAAGATATTCCTCTGCATTGACGACAGATATTGGAGCATTGCAAGGAAATATCTAAATCAGGTACAACTTTGAGTACTACAATCCCCTTTACAGTTGCATCTGATCATTTTAAAGAGGTAATATGGAACAGGGGGTTTAGAAGTGTAATTTAACATCAGCCTTTCATGTTCAATTCTTCAATAAATTCAAGAGGATTCAAATCATTCCCTATCCTTGCTTGAACCTGATGGAAAACTCTCAGCGAATGAAATGTTGGGCAGAGCATCTCAGGCTGGAGAGGTTTATTCCCAGTACACACTTTATTAATGTACCCCATAATCGATGGTGATTGAGATTCTTCGATGATTATGTTACTCCATGTAATAGTAAAAGTAATCTCTCACCAGCATGCATGGGATATATCATCTTTTTGAGGTATACTGTTGAGAAAAGGCATCATATCAGTTCTTCACTTTTTCAGTGCTTCTCCTTTCCCAATGGAATGCAGCCTAGAGGTTGTATCGCATCCTAGAAGTGCATGTATTGGCAATATCAGCTTGGCAATGTTCAGTCCAAGTACTCTGATTACATGCTTTATGTTTCATATCTTACATGAATCATTTTTGTCCAATATTAATATGATGTCATGTAAACCAGGTTTGGTTAGCGGTCCGATTGGGCCCCCCCCCCAATCGGACCGCTAACTTTGCCCCCCCCGGCCAGGTTTGATAGTGACAAAATGTATACTGTACTTATTTTTACTATAAAATAGGTAATTGGGTATACCTTATTTTGCAAAAAATTGTCATATTTTCGAGGAAAATGTAATAATTATTGGTTTGCATTGAATAATGTTTAATATATAAATAAAAATGAATTATGCTATTTATATAGACCGGGTTTTTTTTGCACCGGTTTTTTTTTTGCTTCGGGGGCTTTTGTCCGGGGGTTTATTGCACGGTTTTTTTTTGTCCGGGGGTATTTGGTTTTTTTATTGACCGCGGGGGTTTTTTTGCACGGGGGGTTATTTTCCTGGAATCCCATAAAGTAACATATGAAATAATTAGCAAACTAATATTTTTTTCCTATTTTTCTCTAGTTTGACCGGACTAAAAGGTGCCTGTAGGATCTAAGATACATTTGCATTTATCTGATTAAATAAGAATTTTTTTCGAAAATTTTTTTCGGCAAATTGTCATTATAATAACATTTTACTGTAAGCAATCTTTTTATTAACCACGTCTCACTTTTATTTACTTACATGTTAACCTAAATTAATATTACTTAGCTACTGCTCATATCACTCTTACTTACTTACAGGGTGAATAAAGACAAATCTAGAAACTTAGAACTCTTTTTGGTGAGTGAATAAAATTAGTAAACATTTCTATATTTGCATTTTAACTGTAATTCTCACAATTTGGAGTGTAGCTGCATCAATTAGCTAATTGGAGATATATATGGTAAATATAAACAACTTTTATTGTTAGTAAAAATTCTTTTTCTTCACGCAGAAATAGCTATGCAGTCCATGGGTAAAATCATCAGGAATTTCTTCAGGGATTCTAAAAAAATTTAGCTGATTAAGTTCTGTTAGATTTTTTGGCTTTAATTATATACCTTTAGGCATTTGTAGATTTTAGAAATTACCATTTAGTCAATGCTTTATTTGAGTAATTATCATTTAGCCATTGTTAGATTTAGCATTTAGCATATTTTCATTTTAATTACTATTGATGGTTTGATTTTTACTAAATTTAATGAAATGTTTTGTCCTAATGTTGGTAATACAATATGATTTACTAAATTTAATGAAATGTTTTGTCCTAATGTTGGTAATACAATATGATTTACTAAATTTAATGAAATGTTTTATATTAACGGTTGGAATATAATATGATTTACTAAAATTAATGAAATGTTATTCCTATTCCTATACGTTGGGAATATATTATGATTTACCTAATTTAATGAAATATTTTACCTTATTGTTGATAGAATACTGTGATTTACTAAATTTAGCTTAGATTTTCAGCATCATGTTTATCAGAATGAAGTTTAAAAGCTTGATTTCAGTTAGAGTTAAAAGGTAATCACTATTATCCTGTACAGTATTACTATTTTATCACTATTATCCTGTACATTATTGCTATTTAATCACTTTCATCCAGTACATTATTGCTATTTAATCACTTTTATCCTGTACATTATTGCTATTTAATCACTTTTATCCAGTACATTATTGCTATTTAATCACTTTCATCCAGTACATTATTGCTATTTAATCACTTTTATCCTGTACATTATTGCTATTTAATCACTTTTATCCTGTACATTATTACTATTTAATCACTCTTATCCAGTACAGTATTGCTATTTAATCACTTTTATCCAGTACATTATTGCTATTTAATCACTTTTATCCAGTACATTATTGCTATTTAATCACTTTTATCCAGTACATTATTGCTATTTAATCACTTTTATCCAGTACATTATTGCTATTTAATCACTTTTATCCAGTACATTATTGCTATTTAATCACTTTTATCCAGTACATTATTGCTATTTAATCACTTTTACCCAGTACATTATTGCTATTTAATCACTTTTATCCAGTACATTATTGCTATTTAATCACTTTTACCCAGTACATTATTGCTATTTAATCACTTTTATCCAGTACATTATTGCTATTTAATCACTCTTATTTAGTACATTATTTCTATTTAATCACTTTTATCCAGTACATTATTGCTATTTAATCACTTTTACCCAGTACATTATTGCTATTTAATCACTTTTATCCAGTACATTATTGCTATTTAATCACTTTTACCCAGTACATTATTGCTATTTAATCACTTTTATCCAGTACATTATTGCTATTTAATCACTCTTATTTAGTACATTATTTCTATTTAATCACTTTTATCCAGTACATTATTGCTATTTAATCACTTTTATCCAGTACATTATTGCTATTTAATCACTTTTATCCAGTACATTATTGCAATTTAATCACTTTTATCCAGTACATTGTTGCTATTTAATCACTTTTATCCAGTACATTATTGCTATTTAATCACTTTTATCCAGTACATTATTGCTATTTAATCACTTTTATCCAGTACATTATTGCTATTTAATCACTTTTATCCAGTACATTATTGCTATTTAATCACTTTTATCCAGTACATTATTGCTATTTAATCACTTTTATCCAGTACATTATTGCTATTTAATCACTTTTATCTAGTACATTATTGCTATTTAATCACTTTTATCTAGTACATTATTGCTATAAAATCACTTTTATCCTGTACATTATTGCTATTTAATCACTTTTATCCAGTACATTATTGCTATTTAATCACTTTTATCCAGTACATTATTGCTATTTAATCACTTTTATCCAGTACATTATTGCTATTTAATCACTTTTATCCAGTACATTATTGCTATTTAATCACTTTTATCCAGTACATTATTGCTATTTAATCACTTTTATCCAGTACATTATTGCTATTTAATCACTTTTATCCAGTACATTATTGCTATTTAATCACTTTTATCCAGTACATTATTGCTATTTAATCACTTTTATCCAGTACATTATTGCTATTTAATCACTTTTATCCAGTACATTATTGCTATTTAATCACTTTTATCCAGTACATTATTGCTATTTAATCACTTTTATCTAGTACATTATTGCTATTTAATCACTTTTATCTAGTACATTATTGCTATAAAATCACTTTTATCCTGTACATTATTGCTATTTAATCACTTTTATCCAGTACATTATTGCTATTTAATCACTTTTACCCAGTATATTACATTATTGCTATTTAATCACTTTTATCTAGTACATTATTGCTTTTTAATCACTTTTATCCTGTACATTATTGCTATTTAATCACTTTTATCCTGTACATTATTGCTATTTAATCACTTTTATCCAGTACATTATTGCTATTTAATCACTTTTATCCAGTACATTATTGCTATTTAATCACTTTTATCCAGTACATTATTGCTATTCAATCACTTTTATCCAGTACATTATTGCTATTTAATCACTTTTATCCAGTACATTATTGCTATTTAATCACTTTTATCCAGTACATTATTGCTTTTTAATCACTTTTATCCAATACATTATTGCTATTTAATCATTTTTATCCAGTACATTATTGCTATTTAATCACTTTTATCCAGTACATTATTGCTATTTACTCACTTTTATCCAGTACATTATTGCTATTTAATCACTTTTATCCAGTACATTATTGCTATTTAATCACTTTTATCCAGTACATTATTGCTATTTAATCACTTTTAATGAAACAATTTATTCGTGAAAACTTATTTAGAAGAAGTTGATAAAGACAACATTGATAAAAACATTAAAACTGTAAAATATTTCAATTTGATTCATCTTCATACAGTTATTTATGGAGATTGTAACTCCTACTTTACTATTAAATTACGAAATTGTCAAGCTAGTCACTCCCATGAAACTAGATTTCAAGTAGATGGCAAATTTTGGCCGCCTTTCTATAGGAAAAGTAGAAGTCAAAATGCGTTTCTACTTGGAGCTACGAATGAATGGAATGAACTAACAGTTAGTCTAAGAGAAGTTGACTCTTTAGTTAAATTAAAAAAAGGACTAAAAGAGTATCTTTTAAGTATTTGATTTGTTTTGTATTCAGTGATTTGTATTTTGTTGTTTTTCTATTAATGCTGTATTGTAGGGTATTTTGCCTGATTAGCCTCAATGGTTACCTATAGGCTTGAAAATGTGAATGTTTTTTTTATTGAATTTTTAATTGTAATTTTCCTTTGTCATATGTTTTCAATAAAATTATTCTTGTTCTGATTCTTTTTAAAAATAAACATGTTTAATCAAATGACACATGAATCACGGCCCTGTAAGCTCGATAGTTTTTTGGGCAACCTATATAAAAGGAAGTATAGAAGAATATGGAAGATTAAATAAACAAAAACCTTACAAGCCTACATACATTTATATGATCATTCTCTTACATTTAAATAAAGAAGTAGTCCCTAATATTTCAGCTGGAAGCACATTCCACAGCTCAATACCCCTAAATAAAATACTGTTTTGAGAGGTGGATCTCCTATACCTTGGTAAAACAAATTTATTCCTATTGCGCGTGTTTACAGTTTGGACATCCTGATTACGAATCAACCTATCTAACATTTTATTTTCATGTTTCATATGAAGTGTCTTGAACATATAGAGCATTATTCTGAGTTTATAAGGGTATGGAACAGTCAATATATTGGATATTTCAAAATAAGGTGTAGTATGTTCATTATATGCCAAATTATATACCATGCGCAGTCCCTTCTTTTGCAAAATATATATCCTATTAGAAACAAATGTAGGTGTACAATACCAAGACTCAATTGCATATAATATGTACGGTTGAATGAAAGCATAATATAAATTGAACAAGACAGGAGTTGGCAGAAGATGATTCACTCTACCTAAGATACCTAAAGATTTAGAAAGTTTTTTAGCAATGATGTAAACATGAATATCAAATTTAAGATTTTCATCGATATGCAGTCCTAAGAATTTGGTGTTTTCAATTTGTTCTAAGATATTAGGACCAAGTTTAATAATAAGAATGACAATTTTGTTTCTATAAGAGAAAATTATGGATTTTGTTTTACTAGCATTATTCTCCATCAAGATTTTCATTAATTATTGCACTTTCAGTTTGCTAATCACGACTATCCATATAATAAGACAGAACATTGTCATTTGCGAACATATTAAACTTAAACACATTGGATGAATTAGGAAGGTCATTTATCATGATCAAAATAACAAGGGTCCCAAAATCAAACATTGCGGAACTCCATGTGTCACAATAGATGATGATGAACTAACATCGCTAACATTAACATATTGGGTACGATTACACAGGTATAATTTAAACCAGTCCCACATAAAGCCCCTCGAACCATAAAATTGTAACTTTCTCAATAATAAATGGTGGTTTACAGAGTCAAATGCTTTACAAAAGTCCAGAAAAATTGATACAATATGACTGCCCTTATCTAAATTACCGTACAGATGCTGCAAAAGACTTATGCATGACTGAGAAGTGGTTCTCCGAGCTATAAATCCAAACTGATCACCAAAGAAAATTTTTTTGTTTTCAAAATATCTATACACCTGATTATAAACTACTCTTTCAAATGTTTTACTGACTGGAGACAGAATGGATATAGGCCTATAATTACTAGCATCACTTCCGTCTCCGCCTTTAAATAATGGTAATGGTTCAGAGAATCTGGAAATATCCCACTCATTACAGATTTATTTCATCCTGTACATTATTGCTATTTAATCACCTTTCTCCAGTACATTATTGCTATTTAATCACTTCTCTTAAACCCATTTATTGCTATTTAATCACTTTTCTCAAACCCACTTATTGCTATTTTTTCAATTCCTTTCTCTTCTTGTTCCAAGTCTCCAGATTCAATCAGAGCCAAAATTTCGAACCCCAACCCAAGTTCGCCTGTTTTTCTCTCTTTTTCTACCACTATAAGAAGTGTACGGACAAATTACTTCAAAGGGGCAGTAAACTTTGTAAAAAAATGTCATTTTTTCTAATAAAACGATTGCTTAGTAAGAATAAAGCATTCATGTAGAATTGTAATGTTCAATAAAATCTAATAATGGAAATATATCAATTTATATATAATTAATTTCTTAACAAATACTAACGGTGATGGCGCCACAATCAATGTCGCCATCTTGTAAACAAACAAATGGAGATAAATTTCTACTTAGATTCTAGCTTAAGTGAAGAGATGGCTTTATTTTTAAAGTTATGCCTTCTTGTTTTGAATCTTTTAACCATTTTAATGCAAAAAAAGGTTAATTACTGCATACATAAATTAATATGAAAACAACAAATATACTCACGTACATACTAATGAGTGGTAATACTTCCGCTAGGTGTCGCTAATTTTATAATATACTTTTTATATGAACATTTTAAAAATAAACGAGCATTCAAATATTACATAATTAAATATTCTGAATCGATTTAAAAAAAATTTGGTTATTGTTTGATTTTAACTTTACTTTAATAATATAATATTAGAAACATCAGATATGTGAATTATGTACTTTGGAAGACTTTAAATCTAGTTATTTGTCTATACTCAAATATATATATATATATCCTCAAATATTTAATTCATATTAAATTGTATACGTAAATAATAGCTAATTTTAAGCCTAGTAAGTTCCACGGTGAGAAAAGTCAAATAGATACAGGGTGTCCGACACTTTGGTTGCCAAACTTTAACATAAGGTAGCAATCGTCGAAATAAACACTTTATATTCTATGAAAGTATGGTCTAAAATGCTTAGAAAAAGAGTTACAAGGTTAGGAAAGTATCTGTTCCATTTGTTATTATTAGTTAACATTATTTTTTTAATGTTGCGATTAGATACAAAAAATTGGCAGGATTGTCGAAGACTCCACAAGGATTCGTGAAACTCCTGGTGTCTTTGCTTGCGTCCACCAATCATCGAACAAACGTTTGAACGCCTGCATCGTAAAAATGGGCGGCACACAGAGAAAAAAGTTTACTCATATTTAATGGGTCAACAATTTATGCTTTGAATCAATTTATTACGTGAGTTGGTTTGACTTTATTCATGTTTTCATGTGTGTCAAAACAACTATGACGTGTGTGTCACCAAACATAGTTAATTCAAATCATTTTATGGATTGAATCAACTTACTATGAGAGTTGGAGTTACATTTTGGGAGTTTGAACATATGTTAAGACAACAAGGACATAGTGTGTTGAAGTAACTCACAGAGATTGTCAATTCAATGTATCTGGTGTATGAATTAACTTACTATGAGAGTTGACGCTACTTTTTTAAGTTTAGGTGCGAGTTAAATCAACTATGACATAGTGTGATAATGTAACCCACAAAGACTGTTAATCTTATTTATCTGGTGTATAAATTAACTTACTATGAGAGTTAGTGCTACTTTTTTTTAAAGTTTAGATGTGAGTTCAATTAAATGAGTATGTGGCAACTTATGCTTTCCTCAAAGCCAATTAATCGGTTGACACTTTACAGTTTAAATCTAGTTTCAAGTGTGTTACGTGTTGAATGTGAACGCTCCTCAATACCATTTTAGTTCAAGTGCAAACAATAGCGTTATATGCACTAAATAGTATTATTGTTGCCGATCGATTATTAATTATTAATTAATTCCATTAATAAATTGATAAATGTCTGCCTAAATATTCTAAAATATTGGTGATTGATAGTTTGGTGGCTTTATATAGGTAGTTATTTGAAGAGCTGATTATCAGTATATAACTTTTATAATAATAAATTTTGATTACTGCCTTCCAGTTTGTAAACTGATATCCAAACTATTTTCCTAGATTATTATATGTTAACTTATTTAAGCATCATACCTACCTAGCTGTTTTTTTTTTCATTGTCAATACCTTCTACATGGGGTACGGCCAAGAGCCCCCCCGGTCACAAGCCCCCCCCCCCCTGATCATGAGCCCCCCTAGGTCATGAGCCCCCTCG
>CANNZV010002252.1:107172-178908 GCA_947561585.1 Caprella mutica
GGGGCTCATGACCGAGGGGGCTCTTGACCGGGGGGGCATATGACCTACACCCCTCCTACATAGGCTAGGCAGTTACTGCGCTGTCCTCAGAATAGGGTAAGTTCCAAATTATCAGGCGATTTCAAATTTTCGGTCACGTATGAAATGTAGTATATAGCTACCTAATAGCTAATTAAAATAAAAGTTAATATAATACAGTTTTTCTTACGCGACCGAAAATGTGGAGTCGTCCGCTATTTACGAACTTATCCTAGTATCTCAAGTAAAGTGGTCTGAAAATCTATATATTTTAAAACTAGTTGGTGTACCTATAGGTAGGGTTACACAGCCAAATTCGGTTCTTTAATTTCTAATTGTGACCCTATTAAGAGAGTCTCAAAATCATTCTGAAATTAGTTTAGCTATATACTGAATTGTTGAACATCATAATTTAAGCTCAATTTATGATAGGTTCTATTCATTTCACGAGTGCCTTGAAGTCATGATGGTTATTAATGTTTCTGAGATAAGAGACCGCAGTTAGTTAAAGTGTCGCAATTTACCTACTTGACCCTAGTTTTCTATGACTGGGAGAACTCCATCACGGGAGGTAGTCGGAGGAGAACACCGTCCAAGGTTTTAGCAGGGAGAACTCCAACCAGAGGTGAGCCTTTTGATATATTATACTTTCTTGGTATTTAATTAAAGTCTACATTATGAGTGTATAATGAACAAAATTATGAGGATTAGCTAGAAAAATCCATTGCATTTATTAGAGTTAAATTTATACTGCATCTGAAGATTTATATTTAGTTTAACATTTTATATAAATAATTTACCTATATGAAAGAATTCTCAGTTAATAATTCTTTTCATTTCTTTATTAATATATGGTTTTCTATATTTTCTGAATCTACTTTCAGATCTTGATGAAGTAGATCAACGTCATCAACTATCGGAGTCCTCTTCAATTCCTTTGAATGGTTCAGGAACAATTATGCTAGGTCAAAGTAAGTATTTGAAAATATTAGATGATTTTTAAATATGTATTTGCAATATGATTAGCTCTTACTTTTTCATATGCTTTTAGGGATTCCAGACATGAAAAGAATATCGAAGCAGTCGCTATCTCATCACAAAAGGAAAAAGAGTAGGTGATGTTATTGATAATGTATAAAACGATATTGTGAATTTCTATTCAATATATATTAATATACGAATCTCTTTTTTCAGGAATTGGCAACCTACAATCGTGAAAGAAAGTGACGAGAATTCAAATTGTACTTCTAAATAATAAATCTAAAACTTAAATGTTTATATTTCGTTTTCAATTTGACCTTGGTAATTCTATTAGCATATTTCAATATCAGTGCCTATGAGTAAGATGAATTGCACTAAAATATGGTTTAGAAGATAAAGGTTTTATCATTAATTTATTATTCATTAAGTTATAGTACAATTGCAGCATATCAAAGATTTATCAACTTTTGTAATCTAGCCTGGTTAATTAATTCATCTAGCCTACCTATTTATCACTACGTAAAGTTATTTATGTCATCAAACTACTTACTTATAAACTGACCTGATGAGATTACTTATTAAATCTAATCTATTAATTTACAACTGATAACCATATATCAATTCATAGGATCGAAAACATTTCAAAAAGCAAGGATAGGTCTAGGTGATCAATTATTTTTTAAAATTAAAATAGTATGCATATCAAAGAAGTAAAAGTAGAAAATAAATGTGAACATGTTAGATTTGGTCCTAGAAAATAAATAGTCTAATCTAATTGATACCGGGACCTAACTCGAGATTATAATTTAATAGAGTAAATATAGTGACTAAAAAAGTCTTGTAAAAAGTCTGGCTACTGCTAACCAGACCGATATTTCAACCTACACTATTATAGTTGATATACATTTACTTAGTTTACAAGTAGTTGATATAACCAACACGAGAAGATGATATAACCTACACGAGTAGTTGATATAACCTACACGAGTAGTTGATATAACCAACACGAGTAGTTGATACAACCTAACCGAGTAGTTGATATAACCTACACGAGTAGTTGATATCACCTATACGAGTAGTTAATGTAACCTACACGAGTAGTTGGTATAACCTACACGAGTAGTTAGTATAACCTACAAGAGTAGTTGGTATAACCTACACAAGCAGTTAGTATAACCTACACGTAGTTGGTATAACCTACACGAGTAGTTGGTATAACCTACACGAGTAGTTGGTATAACTTACACAAGCAGTTGGTATAACCTACACGAGTAGTTGGTATAACCTACACGATTAGTTGGTATAACCTACACGAGTAGTTGGTATAACCTACACGAGTAGTTGGTATAACACATAGGAGTGATTGGAGAAACATACACAAGTAGTTGATGCAACCTTGTTCTGTAGTTGTTTTAACCATTACATATAATTGGTTCAACCATCACGAGCAGTTTTGACTATCAAAATAATCAACTCACATATGTGTTGTTTTAACCAACGTCAATTTAACTCATATTAAATAGTAGCTGCAACTCACCACGTAGGTAGGCGCACAGATAAACCATAAAATTTAGTCAAAACAAATCAAATATGATTTGATTCAACTAATCCTTTCTCTGTGTGCAGTTTAAACACATTTATAAACATGTAACCTAATTTAAGAATAATAAATACTGTTAAAAAGGTTTGTTTCTTATCGCCACATTAAAAAATAGTATTAACTAATGATAATAAATGGTACAGGTACTTTCCTAATTTTCCTAATCTTGTAACTTTAAGCATTTTCATTGAATATAAAGTGTTTATTTCGACGATTGCTACCTTATGTTAAAGTTTGGCAACAAAAGTGTCGGACACCCTGCCCTGTATATTGATTTTTTTCTTCTAGAAATTAGTATAGGTTCATGTTAATGAGTAGATAGATTTATAAGAGGCTTGTTTCTCAATAAATGTTACCCCTGAAAACAGAAACTGCAAAAAATTCCGAAAGCTACTTCTTTTTGTCAAAATTTTCATCCTACATAATGCAACAACCATGGTGTTCTCTATTTTCTTGAATTAGTTAATGTCAAATAGCTACGAAATTGGAAAAAATAAATCGAATTTGAGTTTACTTAAAATAATTAGAGGAGCTATTTTAATTCAACAGTTATATATTTTGACAATAGTTTAGTTATAGTTTTTTTTATAAATAACTAGTTGGCACTTAATTCGCTAAAGGCTTTGCATATCTTTTTTTTTCAATTACGGTGATTTGAATTCTAAAATACTGTCAGAATATAAGTTATATTGAATGAAGTTCGGTAACTATCTTATGCAAATATAAATCCATTATATTTTCAATTTCGTGGTTATTGATTATATATAAATTTGTTCTATTAAAAAAATTATATATACATAAATTTTTAAACTTTTAATTTACAATTTAGCAATTTAAGTCTAGAATTTAAGTCAAAATCCACGGGGAAAATTCCGCAGGGAAAATTTCCACACTTGCATATTTTCGCTGGGCAAAATCCCTAAAACCCTATCTGGGTATAGACTGATTTTCCGAAAACGAATTGGCCGAAACAGATTTTCCGAATAAGTTTTTTCTGAATCCCAAATTGGCCGAAAATGGATTTGCCGAAGGAGAAATTTTCCGAAAGATGAATTTGTCGAAAATCAAATAAAATGTATTTAAAAATAACATTTTTTTGGGCTTCGTAGTTCTCATCATTATATCTTTTGCATACAAAAACACATTAATTTTCTTATATGAGTTGACATTACTATATTACTATATAAATTTGTATTCCGCTAATTAAGTATCATTTTGCTAAATTCATATATCTAACTGTATATATTAAATATTAATATGTATCATTGTATATGGCATTACTAAAAAAGGGTTGATAGAAATCAATCTTTTTACCTGAAACCAATTTATTGAAGCTAGAAGTATATTGGGAAGATATAAACATATCTAATAATTATGTTAGAACGTAATAAACGCAATAAATGGAATAAATATTTATAATATCAGCCACAAAACACCTTGTGCATGTATGGTATACTATTAACAAATGAATAAAAAATATACAGTAAACATTGAATAGTCACAAAAATGAATAAACACGCTAGAATCATACAATCTAAAAACCAAACGCTCAAATGAAAGAAATGCAACATGCTCCCATAGCTGACTAACTGATTCTGACTGAATAAAGCTTGAACGTCTTTAAAATAAGAAAATAAAAAGAATCATTTAGTGGTACAAAGATTAACACAATGATTAACGAAGAGATAGAATAATTAAAGGATCATTTAGTGTAACCGAGGGTTATGATTTCGTTTTTTCGTTTCTTTTCTGTAACTTTACATTCTGTTTTAAATAAGTTTTTCGGTAAATTCGGCTTTTGGCGAATCTTAACTTCGGCAAATCTGTTTTCGATAAATTTGGGTTTCGGCAAATTCGTATTCGGAGAATCCGGCTCGGCGAATTAGGGTTCAGCGAATTAGTTTTCGGCAAATTTGTTTTCGAAAAACTGCCGGATACCATAATATAAGACAAATAGATAGGGTTCTCCACAAAGCTTTGGCATAACTTTCCGCTAATTTAAATAAGAGAAGCCTCTGCCATTCAAAAATGTTTATAAACATTTCTCTCGGTTTATATGTTTCATAAATTCATTATAATACATAATCATTATTTTAGTCCATATTTTAGTTATAGAATTATTCAATTCATAACAATTCTTGTAAAATATTAACTCCAATAACTTGATTCGTTTTTAATTTTTCCTCCATATATGTGTCTGCTTCTCTCTATGTTTCTGCTTGTACTTATATTATTTTCCATATTTGTCTGTTTTTCACACACTGCTATCATATGCCAATACATAGTTTAGTTAAATTTTATACATTTTATCTCAATATTTTAATTTCATGAACCATTTTCAATACTGAATTATATATTAAAAATATTAGATTAGGTTTCCATTAAAGATTTTTCTTAGCCGTGATTCCTGTTTTATTATTTCGAATTATTTTTTATTCAATTTAAAACGCATATGAAATAACTGTTTCTTCAATGAATAAAACTGACAGTCAGTGAGAATATTTTTCTACGCAGTTAACAGGTGGAATGAACTTTCTATCAAATGTAAAGATCTTATCAGTAGAGATAAGATAAAACAATGACTGTATGAATTGCACAATAAATACGGTTTTTTAAATCAGACCTTTACTATATAAATAAGACTTTTACTATATAAATTAGATATTTATTTAAAAAACTATTCTGTTGAAAAAAGTGGATGAAGCTCTATACAAAAATGTTGTCATTCTTTCTATGACTGGCAGGTATATTCCACCCCGGTAAGTTCAACCATAGGTATATTCCACCTCGTTAAGTCTCACTCCACTGTACGGGTTAGATTAGGATTAGATTTTAATATTTTACCTTATTATTTTAGACCAAGAGGTTTTTGATGAATCAGGTGGGGATTATCGCACAGGGTTTGAAGATTACTGCCTTTTCTACACGGGGAGTGTTTGACCACTGGATATTTTATCATAGAATCCAAAACAGCGACTTATAAGCAAAAAAGCAAAAACATTGAATGAGTTGTATCTGCCAGACGAACCCCTCCACACCTCTTCCAACCAATGGTGCAAGAGTATAATACTGCAGTTGCATGTTGAAAAATGATTAATATTATTGAAGCTATGGTTGTGAATTTTGTACACATATATAAAATTGAATTTAGTTTGTTTTTGTTTATGAATTTTTTCGATTCGACGAGTTTCGAACGATTAACACGAGTAACACGAGCTCTGAACCAATTTGAAAAAAAACGTATTACTCCCAAAGTTTTGAAGTTAGGGTACAGCGGTTTTTTGCTTTCTATGCTTCTATGAATCTTCTACAACATGTAGCAAACAAAATTTCGATTTTATGAATTATTTATCGAGATTTTTCGAAATTTCGAAAATTTAACTTTTTCCAAAAAATTTTTTAACAATGTATTTTCAAAAATTGAAGGTCAAAATCAAAAATATATTCACTACATATCGTAGAGAATTCATAGGATCATCGAAAGCAAAAAACCGCAGTGCCATAGCTTCCAACCTTTTTGAAATATATCAAAATGATTACGAAATATACAACATTTGCAATTATTCAGGAGAGCAATTAAAATGAAAAAAAAATGTTTTTGTGTTAGCCACTAAATCCCCTCAGCCCAGGAAGCCCGGTATTGTCCACTCAAAAGTGGGGGTGTCATCAGGCGCCACCTGACTCACTGTGGTAAAGTTCAACACAAAAACAAGAACAAGAACAAACAATTAAAATCCACTAGTTATCGATTTTTACTCCCTAACTCCTCTCTTTAAATCCCCCTCCACTGTCTCGGGATCGTTAGTTAGCGATGCGATATTGTACCACCCTGAGTGTTAGTACACTAGGAACACTCTAGTGAAGAAAAAATATTTGGATCAAAATACAGTAAATGTCTAGGACTGTCCCCTCAACTTGCTCAACATTTAAAATTTAAAATTAACTGCTATATTAGAAATATTTGTCTATCATGATAAAATTTCAATTGACTTGATCTAACTCTGAATATTGTCCAAATGTTTCAGCATATCGTCCGAGTTATAAATTATTTCTTCATGGGTACGCAGTATTTAACAAATGGCCATCTAAACAAAAATGTTTAGCAACCTTATGAGCATTAATCTAGGGATGGAATTTACCGGGGTGGAATATACCGGTCCCGGTCATGAGCCCCTCTGAGACATAAGCCCCTCCCCCATCCTGTTTTCTTAATCCTTATTTACTTAGTTAAACAAATGAAAAGCTACTTAGATAGGTATAACTGATAGTAGCTACCTAAGTAGGTATAGCTGAGAGAAGCTACCTATAGATAGGTAAAACTGAGAGGAGCTACCTAGATAGAGATAGCCCCATTAGTCTGACAGTCTACTAGTCCGACAATTTTGTAGTTTATTACTGATTTAACATAAAATATATGTATATCGGGGAGTGTGGCACCCCCGAACCCCCATGACAGGTCATTAAAATATCGTGAAGTGTGCAGTACATCTAACTAGCGGATATAACAAACTACATTAAATTATGAAATCAAATGAGGGATTACATCATACAAATTAATATTAGAAATAAAGTATTTATATCTAGGTAGAACTCTCAGTTTTACCTATCTAGGTAACATCTGTCAGTTATACCGTTACTAGCAATATTCGCCGCAAGAAAATTCGCCGTAGGAAATTTCGCTGCAAGAAAATTCGCCGCAAGGAATCTTCGCCGTAAGGAATTTTTGCCGTGATTTTATTTTTAATTCTTTGTTTAAGAACCCCAGACAAATAATCATTTAAAGTGATCACCAAAATAATTGCTAGGTCCCTTTCCAGTCCCCTTTATAAAGATACTGATAAAAAGAGTAAGCATACTATTTATATATGAATAGTGCCTTTAGTCTAATTTTCAGGTTTATTTTAATTTAATTTTAGTAGGGGTTTAACGTATACTTTGGAACCAAAGGCCATATCACTTAAGTCAAAAGGAAAGAAAGGAATGTGGCTTCCTGAACAAATCATCGGTAATAATGCTCATGGATGCAGAAGGGGAAAGGGACACAAGCACCGGTGGCTGAACTCACGAAAGGAAGAGGAGAATGAAAAGGTGATAGTAAATGAAGAATACGAGACTACCTAATACAAAAATCTAAGTTCTCGTAGTTGAAGAACATAATCCTAGCGCTATCCTCTGAAATTGCAAGTAGCGTTATGAAAATTGATAAACAAAGTAAAAATGAA
Organism: Caprella mutica; assembly: GCA_947561585.1. NCBI lineage: Eukaryota > Metazoa > Arthropoda > Malacostraca > Amphipoda > Caprellidae > Caprella > Caprella mutica. Next base: position 114,994 of record CANNZV010002252.1, read on the forward strand.
AAAAAAATCAATTTTATTTGATGGATAATGGAACATAACTAACACAAGTTGATCGTGTAATTCCATTTGGTAACAAGTTGCCAACTGATATCATGTAAATTTTCATGACATCATCAAAATTAAGTTTAATAAAAAAAATTAAAATAAAATCTAGTAACAAATAATTAAGTTTGTTCGTCAAAACAATTTTGGTTTTTCTTTGTATGAAATTGTTATTGTTTGCTACCAAGTGTCTTGTTAAACTATTGTGACTCTCTCAATTCCAACAATTAATGTGGTGATCACTTAATTTGTCTGGGGTTCTCAAGTCGAGAGTTAAAAATAAATTCTTACGGCAAAGTTCCTTACGGCGAATTTTCTTGTGACCAAATTTCCTACGGCAAATTTTCCTACGGTGAAATTTCCGGTCACGAGTTATACCTACTTAGGTAGTTACTCTCAGTTATACCTATCTATGTAGCTCTTCATTTGTTTAACTAAGTTTATAATGATTAAAAACGGGGGGAGGGGGCTTGTGACGGGGGAGGGGGGGCTTATGTCCCTATGGTTGCTCATAACAGGGGGGGGGGGGGGGGAGGGGAGGGCTCATGACTGTACCCTGAATATACCTTGGGTGAAATATACTGGGAGGGAATTTACAGGGGTGGAACTTACCGGGGTGGAATGTACCTAAAAGCAATTACTTCTATTCATTAAACAGAGTAAAGTAATAAAAGTTATTAGTTTGTCCTGGTCTGATTGTAATAAAATTTATTATTTCTGTTTACATTTAGAGTTCCAAGATCAAACTTGGCGTTACCTTTTGCCTTTTCACGTTATCTTATCTAATCAGATTTATGATAGGGCTTCTTTGAATTTTAAGTTCACTGTGTAGACAAGATTTGATGGTGTTGAGAGGTATATAGAGTGCCACTGTACCTCTATGAAAGAGTTACCAGTGTTTGTAATTAAATTATCTACCTTCCAAAATAGGAAATTTCACCATAATTAAGGTAAATCTCTAACATCTCTGAAGAGAGCAAACCTTGTTTTACCTAGAAGTTATTCTTTCTTTCTTTCTTTAACATTGAAGTAAGTATGTGTCTTCAAGATGAATTACGTATTAGTTTTCTTTCATACTTAGGAAATAAGAATTTAATTATAGTCAAAGTTGCGCCTCTCTACAAAATGTCTTTAATTGAGGATGAGGTCTACTAAAGAGTGTTAGTCTTTATTTAAGAGTAAGACTTCAATAAATTTCAAAAAGAAATTAATAAGTGATAAAAAATGCCTGACATTTTTTCACTCATCTCTCAGGAAACGTGTGACTGGTCTGTAGGTAAATAGTGGTTCTTAAAATAACCAACACACTTTATCACTTGGTTTTTGATACCTATCTTGAGTGACAGAAAATTAATGTTGGAAGTAAATTGTATCACAACATTTTCTTGTTTCTTTTAAATAGAAATTTTCTTTTCATGCCATTGAATTTGCTCAAATAGATTAACTTTTTCAGAAAATGGTGGTCTTAACTTTCTACGACAACTTTAGACGCCGTATTGGTAGTCTCCTCGAAGGTAGTTTTACCGACGCTATTCTGCGTGTTGAAGGGGAAGAGATACCTGTGCATAAGTGTATTCTCGCAATTCAGAGTGAATACTTCAAGTGAGTTCCAACTGATGGTTATACAGTAGGGTGGAGCGTTTTTTCAACTTTTCGGAGTTGAGTTTGGTAATAGTGATATTTTTTTGTTTTGGTGCATAAAAATAAGGTATGTGTAATCTTCATCACCCGCAAGGACCCCAAAGATATGAAAAATCACTAAAAATCGTATTTTAGTCTATATTTTTTTTTAAATTCTATTTTCTATCAAATCACTTCGTAATAGAGACACATAACAAGAAAATAACCACCTATGCAGTAAATGCAGTAAAAATTTCAAAGCCATAACATACCGTCTTCATCCTCCACCAGAGGTCTTAAAATGAAGGGAAAATACGTGAAAATACCCAATTTCACTATGAGGTCAAGTTTATTTCAATTCTCAAAATAAGAACGTTTATGATATTCTGTATCAATATTGTAATTTAAAAATACATAAAGAGGATTTATAAAATATATATTAAAGTTACTTCATACCCCACGAGGTCCTCCAACCCTCATATAATGGGCCTCAATCCCTTAAAATCTTAAGGAATCCAATTGTTAATCTTAAGATTACAGTATAGTTAAATTTATAATGAAAGAATAAGTACCCTTTGATTTTTTGGGAAGAACATTAAATAATAAGATCGAAAAGTTTCAGTACCTCCCAAAGAATTACAGAGATGTAATAGATGGTGTGTAGCTTCTCGGTAGCACAGAGGTAAGAGCTTTCGCCTAATAAGCGAGTGAGGTTGTCAGTTCGATTCCCTCACTGACTCTCTGGGATTTATGCCCGGTGTGAAAGAGTGTTTACTGGCCAGGATGGAGTCACCTCTCTGGGATTATCATCAATCAATTGTGATTATTATTAATTTATTAAATATTATTGATAAATGGTGTCCTTCCAATAATGGTCATTATGCCCAACTGAATAATATAATACTCATAATGATTCATGACGAATCACTTGCAATTCTCGACTGGGGTTGAGAAGATTCTAAAGACATACAATTTTCAAAATGACGAATCAGTTTGCAAATTTCAATCTCCAAATTTAAAATATAACGTTACAATTTATTATGAAATGATCGACTGTCAAGTAAATGAAATAACGGAGTTCTTATCTCCTAAGTAATAAGTATGACAATATGCAATGAAAATAGCAACAGATTGCATATTCCAAATTACAGATAACTACTCTTAATGAATTATCAATCAAGCACAAAATAATTTACTGATGTATCCAATAGTTTAATAGGAGAATCATCGAGAGATGACGTAATAAGAGCGAGAATCAAAGGAAGAAGAACGACCCAAATTTGAAGCTATAATACTACAAATAATTTGAGCTTCCTCTTGGATGGGCTGGATGAAGTTAAACGCAACTTACTCAATGTTGTGATCTCTGGGATGTTTTGAATTCATAGAACAACTCAGTTTTAATATGACACGACGATAATAAAACACAGATTTTTAAGTGATTCAGGCCCATTATATGAGGTTTGGGGGACCTCGTGGGGTATTAAGTAACTTTAATATAAATTTAATAAATCCTATTTACATATTTTTGAGTTACAATATTGATACAGGATATTATACAAGTTTTTATTTTGAGAATTGAAATAAACTTGAACTCATAGTGAAATTGGGTATTTTCACGTATTTTCCCTTCATTTTAAGACCTCTGGTGGGGGATGAAGACGGTATGTTATGGCTTTGAAATTTTTACTGCATAGGTGGTTATTTTCTTGTTATGTGTCACTATTACGAAGTGATTTGATAGAAAATAGTATTTAAAAAAATATTGACTAAAATGCGATTTTTAGTGATTTTTCATATCTTTGGGGTCCTTGCGGGTGATGAAGATGATGACCCAGGGGTCTAAAATTTTACATACTTTATTTTTATGCACCAAAGGAAAAAAATATCACTATTACCAAACCCAACTCTGAAAAGTTGAAAAAACGCTACACCCTATTATACAGTGTGACCCCAAAAAAAGTTGGTAAAAATAAACGCTTATAACTCAAAGAATATTATACGTAGAACGATGAAATAAACACCACATGAAAGAATACAGCTTTATGTTTCAATTAAATTAATATAAATGTTCAAAATGACCTCCTCGCTGTTGAATGCACAGCTCAACACGTTTTTCAAAATTTGCGGATACTGCAGCCAAGGTATCCTGGTCAATTATAGCGAGAGCTTCACGAACTGCTATCTTCAGATCGTTAATGCTGCTTGGTCTTGTACTGAACACCTTTTCTTGATTTTAACCAATCTCTAGGAATTATCGAAGTCTTGCTGGAACCATATATCTGGAGTGATATCAACATTCATGACAGTTTCTAGCATCTCAATGAAAATTTTTGTGGTGATAGTGCAATCATCCGGTCTGAGCATCATCAAAGAAAAGTGGTCGGTTACCGCTCGTGCCGCACCAAACAGTAACCTTTGTAGAGTGTAGAGGTTTTTCGAGTACAACCATCGGTTTGTTGCGGCTCCACATTCGAAAGTTCCGTTTGTTCATAAATTTGTTGAGATGAATATGGCTCTCGTCGCTGGAAATAATTGATTTGATATCTAACTCATTTCGTTTGACCATATTCTTAATTGCTAGGCAAAATTAAGCTTTTAACTTTAAATCATGCTTCAGAATACGCCTTACAGATTCTCTTTTTAAACCTGTTTCAGCTGCTAGCTTCGTCAAACTTTGACTAGATTCTGTAATTCTTTTGTCGATCATAGCAATATTTTCTTCTGATCTTGCAGTTCTCATCAGTCCAGAATGACTTTTGTTTTGGTTCAAAATCGTTCCTCTCTCTTTCCACTTAATTATCTACTTATTGATTTTGTTGAGACTAACTTTTTGTTTGGAGTGGTTGAAATAAGCTCTCTTTATTTTGGTTGGTGAAGTTGTCCGGTAAAATTTTCAACAACGAAAACTCGTTGCTCAGAAGTTAACTTCATCGTAGGGTGGAACTTGTTTTTTAAAGTAATTAGTATGAAATACATAGAGAACTGCATTAACATGGATACCAATTAAAACTATAAGTTGTATTCTTTCATGTGGTTTTATTTCATCGTTCTACTTTTAATATTCTTAGAGTTATAAGCGTTTACTTTTACCCACTTTTTTGGGGTCACCCTGTATAATAAATACATTAAATAAAAATTTGTAGTAGTATAATTTAAGATTGAAATTGGAGAGAATTGTTAATTAGATAGTTAAGAGACTTTTTCCTTTGGTATGTTTAGTCTCATTGTATAATGAATTAAATATGAAAGGAGCTTTAACTAACATACAAATAATTTTATTAGAAATTATGAAATGTGATCTAAATCACTTACCCGATTTTCGTATTTAAATCTTCCTATAACTCTCATCAAACATGCTTATTTGGTCTCTGCTTATTCAATTTTTCCAAATTTCTTCATCAATCAAAAGCGTAATATTCTCATTTTACTCTAGGAGTCTAACTTCTTTATTTTACCACCTGTTTTTTTCCTTTCAAGCATGTTCTCTCTCTCCTCTCTGCATCTGCTTTAGCATTTGTCCTTTACCGTTTCACCAAAGCATCCACTACCTTCCTCAACTCAGCTCTACAGTTTATCCAAGTCAATTCTCGTCACTCCTCTTGCCTTTATTGCTGTTATGGTACCTCTGCTATTATTCGCATGCTTTTTTCATTTTACATTATAATTATTAGTATCTTTTAACTTTTTCAGCGACCTGTTCAGTAAAAAAAATGGCTCTCGACAAACTGCTGATCAGAAAGGTATTTCGTCTAGTTCACAAGCCATTGTACCACGTGAAAAAGCCAATCATCAACCTAAAGTTCAGTTTAATGATGGCTCTACCCCACTCTCTGACACTGTCTTCGATATCAAAGATACCAAAGTGAATGTGATGAGGGCTGTATTGAATTATTTCTACCGAGGAGAGTATATCTATGATGATAATGTAAGTATAAGTAAAGTAACCTAAAATACTATATAATTATGATTATCTCCTAGCTTGGTAAGTTTGAACGTTAAACATAGATATTGTACAATAGGACGGACAACTTATCAGTCCGTAAATTTTGTATTCCGTAAATAATGAACTAAGAGAAAATAATGAAAGAAAAGTATGGTAATGAAATATTCATTTTTATAAATTTAGGTAAGTAAGGTAAAAGGATACCTTTTTTCCTAAGAAATTATTATAATTAGCTGTATATGTGAAAAAAGATGTTAACTTCTGCAGGAAAGCAGGATAATACGTTCTAGGCTATTTAATAGTATGCTGAATCCGAATTCGACCGGATCCACGCTGGCAAACCAATGCTTACAACTCAAAATTTACATTTAAGAGGGAGGGAACTTTAGGTCGGAAACCATTAAAAAAAACAATAATATTTTCTGTTATTATCTAAAATGAATCTCCATATTTTTCTCTACAATAATATGAAATTAGAATGTCGAAAAACTTATTAGAACTAATACAATAATAGTACCAAAAATTGTTGGCGTGAAGCGATATTTGCATGCTCTGGCTTTTAAAAAGTAGAGTGTGTATGGAATATGTTATTGCGATAAGAACCACCTCAAAATTTTAATATTCTCGTCATATTTTGACTGATTTTGGCTAACCCAAATATAAAATGAAGAAGGAAGTGAGAGGATTGGAATATGGATCCATTTTTTTTGTTTTGAACTCAAAATTTTTGTTTTATAGTTTTTTAGGAAAAAAGTCACATTTTCAATTTTTTCATTTTTTTTAAAACTTTTATTGAAATTAAAATATTAGAGATCCACGGATTATTTTGGCTTGCATTACCAATGTTTTAGACCATAAACCAAAACACTTGATCGAAACTCACCAAGCTATTAAATTTTGAAAAATTGACAAAAATAATGTCATTTATATGCAAACAAAAATATCTTTTGGAATTAATCTTTGAAGATGACTGCATAGCTTCAGGTAAATTGGACTGTAAATAAGAAGTACCTTAAAAACAGCTGCATTAAAAACAAAATAATTGTCTCTGATCATATTTTTTTATAGAGAAATATATTTTTAAACACTCACCCATACATATTAACACTTTTATATGCAGGATGTCCGACACTTTTGTTGCCAAACTTCTACATAAGGTAGCGATTGTCGAAATTAACACTGTACCATTTATTATTATTAGTGAATATTATTTTTTTAATGTTGCGATAAGAAACAAAAAATTTTTAACAGTAATTATTATGAGCGCAAGAAACATAATCTTAAATTAGGTTATTTGTTTACAAAATGTGTTCAAAATGCCTCCCATTTGTTGCGATGCGGGCGTTCAAACGTTAATTTGCCCAATGATTGGCGAACGCGAGTAAATTACACCAGGAGTTTCAAACTCTTCAATTGTCCCCATAAGTAGAAATCTAGGGGCGTAATATCAGATCTTGGTGGTCCACTATTACTTTCATGCATTTCGTTGCCTTGCCACTGTTTTTTTATTAATTGTAATTTTTTACCCAACTTCAAGTCCTTGTAAATCTTTAACTAAGCATTTTAGACCATACCTTCATGGATTATAAAGTGTGTATTTCGACGATTGCTACCTTATGTTAAACCCTGTAGAACATATTGTCATGGGCTTCGCCTCTCGCATCATATGACCAACAGACATTTCGGTCTAAATAAGGGCTTGCTTTACTTTACTGTTTCTTGTAAATACATTTTTTTTGTCAGTACTTCAATAAAACTGTTATCCTATTATCTTATTATCATAATATAATTGTTTATAAAACTATAACTAAAAATTTGTTCAGCTGCCCTTGTTTCTGGGTTGGAAACAGAATATGCAAAATATTCACAACAAAATATACATTTGTTGTAAAAAACTTCAAAGAATACGCTGAGATTGTTTTCAATCCATAATGAGGTAGCTGCATGTCGCTACACTGTAAGATATTGTGTTGGACTGCTTCACTGCTGACATCTTGAAGGTCCACTCTAGAGAATGTCTAGGCTCTCGATATCTGCTTCGAGTGTCTGACAGGACACATATTCTGCATAACTGGAAAAGTTTCTTGAGAGTTGACAATAACAAACAAAACTTTTTCAAGTTTATTTCTGCAGCCGTGGAATCCACACGCCCACAAACAGGAAAGGTAATTGTCACCACCAAGGATAAAATCTTTGCTTCCACGGCGACAATAGATCTGTCTGATCTACAACCGTGCACAAACAAAGAGGCCGACTATAACATGATCCTCCATTTTTGCCCAGTGTTATCACTTCACATGATAACATTCTTAAATGTCGATGGTGACCGCAAACAACAACCTGTATCTGGAATAAATCCCCCGAGAAAAATATCCTCCGATGGAAAACATCCTCCGGTAGATAAATCGGTAAACGGAATTTTACCCTCTGGACTATTCCCCCTCCCCCGCCAATTTAAAGTCTAATTATTATGATCAACAGTGTTATCATCTTTTTTTATATGATCACCACAAATTTTATATTGTATGCTAAATGTTTCTAAATGTTCACAATTTTTATACAATCTCTATGGCTGGATCCCTGAATGTTGTAACAGCGAATCATCAATTCAATTATTTTATTTCAATCATAATTGTGCTTGTACATAATTATCTGTCATTTAAATTAATTCAAAAGTTTATATCTTACACCAAAAATAGTTTCAAAAACTCTTACCAAATGTGATTCAATTCTTTAGAACTTCTCTCATTCATTATTCTACATTATTTCCTATGTAGGTACTAATTATCCAAATTATCCAATATCAGTAACGCTTTCATTAGTAATAACCAGCGATCCGATCCAATTTACTTTAACGAATATAAAAAGTTTCAAATACTGAAATATTGTATAGGAAATGTATATTTCTGTAATTTAGGTACAGTAGAAGCTTACTACATGTTTATTATTTCGAATCAATAGTTATATTCTTTTACCAGCAAAATAATAAATTCACGATATTTATGAATTATAACTATAGTGCAGGGATAAACTAAATTAATCGTGGCTGCTTAGGCCCGCATCACACTTGCGTTTCTCAACGCCGCGTTAGAAATACTACTCATGGCAAAAAGTTTAGCTGCAATTGATTTTAACGGAGCCCTTCACACTTGCGTTAGAAAAATTGCAGCATTTTTTCTAAGCAAGTGTGAAGGGCTCTATTAAAAGTAATTGCAACTAAACTTTTTGCCATGAGCCTTTTTTCTAACGCGGCGTTGAGAAACACAAGTTTGAAGGGGGCCTTAAAGTACCTTGCGATATTCAGCAATTGCTAACTATTGCCATCATGTTCGTACTTAATTGTAGTATCCCGGAATTTAATATGAATTTACAAAAGCACATTCTTAAAATCAAAACGGCCAATATAGAAACATACCTACAGGAATCAAAAAAAAAAATTAAGATTGTATTACTGTTTAAGTCTGTAAATGAAATGTGTAAATTGTTTGTTTTATCAAAATTATACATTGATAGCTCAAAATACCTATATTTGATTCGGCGGGGAAAAGTCCGGTGAGGAATAGTCCTGTCGGGGAAAAGTCGGGCGGAGAACAGTCCGAAGGGGAATGATTCGGCGGGGAAAAGTCCAAGTGCCGGAAAAATCACCCGGCTGAAAAAATCAACCGAGGATAAATCGCTCCTGAAAAGATGAATAAAGGCATCAAAACAAATTTCTGACTATAGATGTATAAGCGTAGTCAATGACAATATGTTCTATTTAAGGGGATCGTTCGGTGTTTTTTTTGTGCAATTTTAACAGTTTTTTTAATTTAGTTCCCCAGAAAACTGTCTAAAGAAACCGTGCAGAAAATTTCAGTTCGCTGTGGTCAGGGGTGCAAATAATGGAGGGAAGGGGGGTATTTTTTGTTTTCGTGTTGTTGTGTGATAGCCTTCCATTTTTAGTACATGGCTTAGTCGTAGCCAGGGGGGACCTTTGATCCCCCCGAAGCGACCCTATGAGCTATTTTTGTTTACTATATATTTACAAATTTTAATTAATTTCTATATTTCATGAATCATTTCGTCGCTAGATTGCATGCATTTAATTAATCACATAAAGTCCTTTACTTTTTATTTGACTAATTCGTCATAGGCGGTCGCAAAGAACTAGTACTAACCATACCTTATTTTAACAAGGAAAGCGATTTCAAGTAAAAATGAAAGTTTAATCCATATGAAGAGTAGCATTTTTATTTATTTTGTAATTTTATTAAAACGAAATATTGCCTTACAATAGAAGCTGCTTATAGCTTCCAATGTACAATATAATGCAACACAGCAATAATTTATGCCCGGGAAAGGAGTAAATTATCAGGCATCTGTAGCAGTAAATTTTGAGGCATCGCCGCCGCTTATAAATGACCTTGACATTTAACCCGATCGTTCCCAAAATATACCAGATTGTTCTTGGATATTGACCAATCGTCCCACCAAATTTCAGGCAATTGAATTTCATTGAATAATTTTTGAGTTATAAATCACCTTGACCTTTCACCTGATCGTTTCCAAAATCTTCTGAAGTGGTGTTGGATTTTTACCAATCGTTCCACCAAATTTCAGGCAATTTGGTTAACAACTTTTTTAGTTTTAGTTTTTGAGTAGAAATGACTTTGTCTTTTGACCGGATCGCTCCAAAATTTTATCATATTGTTCCTGGACATTGAAGAGAGCTGTTTGATTGAAGATTTTTTGAGTTAAAAGTATAACAAGATAATACAGGGTGGGGCGTAAGTTTGTTAATATAATTCTTAAAAATAAGTTCCTCAGTAGGTGATAGGGTTTGAACTATAGTAGAGACACTACATTATGACGTGGCAGTGTTATTTTTTACATAAATTTAGTCAATTCAAAAATGTCAGACAAAAGAGAAGCCATTATTGCTCTACACCGTGCCGGGAAGTCAGATTCCGTCATTTCAAAGACTCTCTCAATAGCGAGATCGACTGTTTGGAAGTGTGTGAAGCGTTTTAATGAGAGAGGAGACTTGACTGATCGTCCAAGAAGTGGTAGACCACGCTCACAACGCACCAAACAACTGATAAAATGTGCCCGAGAAAAGATCAGGAGGAACCCGAAAAGGTCAATACAATTGTTAGCCAAAACAGCTAATGTGAGTCCCAGAACAATGAAAAGAGTTGTCAAAGAAGACCTAAAGATGTCCTCTTTTACCCTCCAAAAGAGACAGACTCTGTCAGAAGCTGTAAAGAAAAAGAGATTGGAGAGAAGCAATGCACTTCTGAGAGAATTGAAGTCTGGCACGGCTGGTGAAATTGTTTGGTCTGACGAAAAAATTTTCACAGTGGAAATGGCTCACAACCGGAGGAATGACAGAATAATTGGTAAAAGTGCAAAAGACATCCCATACAACCAAAAAACTGTCCACAGAACCATGAAACCTGCTTCAGTAATGGTCTGAACCGCCGTTTCAGAAACTTGGAGATCTCCTTTAATTTTTGTGGAACAAGGCGCCAAAATCAATGCTAAATGTTATATTGAGAATATTTTGACGCCAATGTTGGAGTCAGCTAAGGATCACTTCGGTAATGACACTCTATGGTCATTTCAGCAAGACGGCGCGACTTCACATACTGCAAATGTCACTCAAAACTGGTGCCATGACCATCTTCCACGGTTTTGGTCCAAAGAAATGTGGCCTCCCTGCTCTCCAGATGTTAATCCTATGGACTTTTCGGTATGTTCCATTCTTGAATCAAAGGCCTGTGGTAAATTCCATCGCAGTGTGGATGATTTAAAGCGTTCGCTCCAGAGATCTTGGAAGGAAATTTCACAAGAACAGTTGCGTGCCGCAGTAGGAGGAGTTCGGAGGAGATTTGAGGCTGTTATTAAAAATAAGGGGGGACATTTTGAATAAATTTATGATTTTTTAATTCTTAAAACCCTTATGTAATAATACATAACTGTAAATTATTAAATATATTTTTCTTGGATTATAATATGCCCTTTCATTTGTTTCCAAACTTACGCCCCACCCTGTAAACAAATAAATACCACCTAAAAATATACCTTCCGCAATCTGCGAAGGTAAATATGCAATATTAATCGAGGTAATGCATAGTACAGCAGGCACTTACTACAGCTTACACTAACTTTAATTAATGTGTCATTTAACATCTTTTAAAAGCATATAGATAAATATATTTTTATATTTAATGGAATTGCGTTCCATGTTTTGGTTCCACGAACATAATTTCTAAACTATCTTTCTAAACTATCCTACATTCATATTCAGACGTGAGGTGTGTGTCGCTCCACGAATTCTTATAGTTTCACTCATTTACGTACACCCTAGATGCCTAGACTGAATTATCTGTGTTCTCCAGTGTGAGCGATAATTTCTGGTGGTTTTTGTACACTCTAGGCTGGATCACTTGTGCATCTGAGTGACCGGTGGCTTCCTGTGCGCCTATTGCTAGTGACTTTGACTGTTGTTTGATGTTCAGGGGAAAAATTCAGCAATGCAGCCTCGTCCACCAAAAAATTCAGCAACCCCTGAATATTCTGAATCATTTGACCCACAAGACAATGCCGTAACGCTTCCTTCACTATCAACTAAACTGGATGCCATTATGGACCGATTGGATTCTATCGATACCCGCTTTGCGAAAACTGAACAAGAAAATAAAAAAACTCAAAAAAAAGGTTAGTGAGTTAGAGGAGCGAGTTGAGCATCTAGAGGCTATGCATCGTCGAGATAACATTGTGTTATCAGGAGGTTCATTAGTTGAGTTGCCTAGCAGCGATGACTGTTAGGGTGCTATCGTCTATCTTTTCAAACGCAACGTGAGTTATGTACTGAGACGAGCTAATGTATTGGCTGCCTACCGACTGGGTCCCAAACCTTTGCATCAGGCACCTGATCGGAGAAATATCCTTATTAAGTTGGCCGACTATGGGATGAAGAGAGATATTTTCACTGCTTTCAAGACCGCCAAACCCTTGAATCTCTATGCAAACAATGACCTTACACCATTTAAAGCTTCAATGCTCTACACAATGAGACAGGCTAAGAAAAACTTTCCAGATAAGATAGCTGGATGTGGTTCACGAGACGGGAGAATATACATTCTATTCAAATCTCCTAATCCAAATGCCAGACACCAGAGGGTGTTTGTTCGTAGCGAACAACAATTTGAAGAGTTGTGTCAAAACTCTTGTCGTTACTCCTGACGAAATAAAGGGAAACAATAATCATGATTGAAGAAGTTTAAGGGCAAACAATAGCGTAATGCAAACTGTTCTGGTAATATTCACGATGACTTGCTTTGGAACCCAATTCTATACATTACACTCTATTAATGTAACTAATTACCATTATGTAATGATTTTACAAATAACTTCTATTAGGATGATTACCTATTTACTACTATTACCCCATTTATTTTCACCCTACCAGTATGCGTTCTTTGCGCAATCACAGGTTTATAAATGTAAACTTCGTGCTTTGCCTCGGTCGCATAAATTTTACTGCTACAATGTACACCAGTTTGTTTTCTTAGGGCAAACTCTGCTTTGCATTGCCAAAACGGATGTTTTGCTTGGATTTCGTCAGTTGTGCATTTGTTTTTGTTCTGAGTGGTATTTACTAAATATTACGTTATATTTTGTTAGCTTTCTTCTTCTCTCATTTCTCTTGGCATGGTGACAGGACAATAACCCCCCGTGCAAAAAAAAAACCCGCGGTCAAAAACCTCCGTGTTATATACCCCCCGGACAAAAATCCCCCGTACAATGAACCCCCCGACAAATACTCCCTGGACAAGAACCCCCCAAGAAAAAAAAACCCTGGTGCAAAATACCCCCGGTCGATATAAATAGCATAATTCATTTTAATTAATTTTCATTAATTTTATATTAATAAAATTACTATATACTATAAATATAAAGAGATATAGTGCACCTAAGGTTAGGTTAGCGGTCCGATTGGGGGGTCTGGGGGAGCTTGCCCCCCCCCCGGCCAGGTTTGATAGTGACAAAATGTATACTGTACTTATTTTTACTATAAAATTGGTAATTGGGTATACCTTATTTTGCAAAAAAATTGTCATATTTTCGAAGAAAACGTAATAATATTATTATTGGTTCGCATTGAATAATGTTTAATATATTAATAAAAATGAATTATGCTATTTATATAGACCGGGAGTTTTTTGCTTGGGGGGTTTTTGTCCGGGGGTATTTGTCCGGGGGGTTTATTGCACGAAGGGGTTTTGTCCGGGGGGTATTTTGCACGGAGGGTTATTGTCCTGGAATCGGCATCTTTCTATCACGTATCTACTGTTATTAACTGTCTACTATATGCTGTCTATGTCCTATCTCTTTTTTTTTTGTATATTTGCTATCATATATTTACTGTATGATTTTCTTTTTGTTGGCGGGTTTACTAACCGTTGATTTGTCTTGATCCCTAATAACGATAATATAATTGAAGGTATTTTACCAACTGTGATAGATCAATAATATTGTGTATTGGAATTTGAAGACCAGTGCTTTGGTGATAACTTAATCATGTTCCAAGAATATCCGATCTTTCAATAAACTATTAATGTTATTGTGATGAGTGAGACGTGGTTTTCAGAGACGACAAAACGCGATATAGTAGGATATAATTCTTTTCATTCTTATCGTACAAATAGAACTGGTGGAGGTGTTTCAATCTTTGTGAGGAATGGTATGAGGGCTAATTGCTTAACGGAAAAATGTATTATTTCTAATGATCTTGAAACTTGTGTCGTTGAAGTGTTTTATGGGAATAATACAAATGAAAATATGGTTATTTATGGAATTTATAGACCACCAAGTTCCTCTGTTCTGAATTTCACGGAAAATTTAAATGTCATAAATCAACAGTTTTCAAATATGTAGAGCAATTGCATATATAGGTGATTTTAACGTAGATTTAATAGATGAGGAATCTAGTGTGGATTTTGTTAATATGATGTATTCCCACTATCTATACCCACTAATTAATGTATTTACTCGAATTACGAACACATCTGCTAAGTATATTGACCATATATGGTACAATAAGTTTGATGTGTCTCATTGTGGTAGCTTTGTGACTAACATTTCAGATCACTATTTGATATTTGGCGTTTTCAATGTGGTAACTAATAAAATTCCTTTCAGGAAAATTATTCGCGATGAATCAGAATCTATCGTACAATTTCTGTCAACTTCACTTTCTCTTATGTCAGCTCAGTACTTCATTGAGGGCGCTAATATTTCAGTTGATAATAAAACCCAATATTTTGTAGAGAAATTGTACTTTAATTATAATAAGTTTTGTCCTAAAAAGATTAAAATAATATCATTTAAAAGGCTCTCTAGACCATGGATAAATGATGACCTAGTCGCAAAGAAAAACTATAAACATTCTCTGTTTAAGAGATATAAACAATCTTCAATTCCTTTTAGTGTTTATAATGACTATAAAAATGAATTAAATAAATTGCTGAAAAGGAGAAAAATTGAATTTTATAATGCTAAATTTGATAGAATTAAGAATTATATACGGGAAAATTGGAAGGCCTTGAATCATTTAATGGGAAGGAAAAAGTCTTTTGAACAGGTGGAAGTAATTAATGATGTAGACGGTTATGATATTAGAGACCCATTGTCGATGTCCAATTTGTTCTGTAATTATTTCTCTTCTATTGACCAAAATTTAAATAACAGTTTTCCCACTTCTAACATGGACCCAATGAACTTTATGCCAAACCAGAAAGTTAACTCTTTTTACGTTGCTCCTGCATCTGCAGTGGAAGTTTCAAATATTATTAAGAACTTGCCTAATAGAAGTGGTAATATTGACTCTGTACCTGTAACTATTTATAAGATGGCTTCTGATAGTATTGCCCCTGTTGTTGCAGATATTTTTAACACTTCGATTACCGAAGGTGTATTTTCGGAAACACTAAAGGTTTCACGAGTGGCCCCCATATATAAATCTAAGAGCTCTAAGAGTGTATGTAATTATCGGCCAATATCTGTACTACATTCTTTGTCAAAAATTATCGAAAAATTAATGAAATCTAGAGTAACTGATTATTTAACTAGAGAAAATATAATATGTCATGAACAATACGGATTCCGAACAGGATTAAGTACATCAGATGCAATCTTAGAATTTACTAATAAATGTTCTGATAACTTTAATAATAAACTATATACAATTGCTGTGTTCCTCGATCTGAGCAAAGCATTTGATACTTGTAATAGGGATATAATGGTGAATTAGTTAAAGAGGTTGGGATTTTGAGGTGTAGTTGCTTATTGGTTTGAGAGTTATATGACTGATCGTAGGATATTTGTTGATGTTGGTGGCGTTAAGTGGGAAACTAAAACTGTAAATATAGGACTGCCACAAGGTTCCGTAAGTTCACCATATTTGTTTTCCTTACATGAGAATGATATGTGCAGATCGTCTGATAAGCTTAAATTTATCCACTTTGCTGACGACACAACAGTATTTATGGCTAGCAATGACTTAGTGAGTTTGTGTCGGTATGTTAGTGTGGAGCTGGGTAAGATATCCGAATGGCTAAAATGTAATAGACTTTCACTCAATATAGATAAAAGCTCATTCATGTTATTCACTCACGCTAATGTTCAAAATATCCCTGTCTCTGTGTCTATTGGTGGTAACATTATTGAAAGAACCAGTTCAACTAAATTTTTGGGTGTCCATATTGATGACAAGTTAAACTATAATTTACATGTGTCTACATTAAGTAAGAGATTGTCTTGTGTTGGTGGAGTCATGCGAAGGGTTTCTAAGATTTTACCACCTGTTGTCCTGAGACTTATCTATTTCTCCTTATTTCAGTCTCTAATGGAGTATGCTGTCGTCGTTTGGGGTGGCTGTGGACTGACGAATCGCTCAAAGATAACCAGAGTACAAAATAAAGTTTTGTGTCTTTTATCCGATTTACCTGATAACATTCCACGGCCCCTCACATTCGATAAGCTATACGTCCATAAAATTCTATGTCAATTTCATAAATACATTCATTCAAATGATCCTAATAATTATATTTATACCAATGCCTCTAGACTTATTCCAGCTCATAACCACAATACCAGATTCTGAATGAATAAAAATTTGAATTTGCCACCTATTAGTAAAACAATTGTACAAAAATAATTTTTCAACAACTCTGTAATTGAATGGAATAAATTACTTCTGTATGTTAGGAATCTGGATACCAAAAATAAATTTAAGTGTGAGCTGAAGAAATATTTAACATTGTAAAGCAATCTTTAATGTTTTCTCTGTCAAATGTACTTTGTGGGTAGGCTGAGCATATTAAATTGTTCGGTTGCTTAAACTATTAACATGCGATTATGTAATGAATTAGTTAAGCGCCGCTTCTTTTTAAGAGGCGGTGCTATTGTTTTAATTGCCCAATAATACCCCTGTAGGGGTACCCGGACGTTCATCAGGAAATAAAGTTTTTTTTTCCTTAACCATTTAAAAAATATACATCTATATATACTTTACTTATAACAGTGTAATTAAAACCATTGTGATAAAATGTAACTTATTTTTCTGAATAAAGATTTATTATTATTATTTATTATTATAATTGATGACTGAGGCATATCTCTTCTAAAGCGTGGCAAAATATAATATTGATAAAAAAGTGTACCCAACATCGACCTAATATAAACATTGTACAGTAAAACTTCTGAGTTATGAAGTTTTTTTATGAAGCACCCGAGTAGTGAAGGACCTGAATTATGAAATTCTCCTGAGTTAAGAAGTATTTTCTTGGTTTAAATCTTATAAAACGATATTTCTTGAGGTATAACTATACCTTTTCCAAGTCAAGTTCTCAAAAGTGAATAAGGAATTGGCACAATTGGAAGTCATATTGCAAAAGTGAAAAATGAAAAATGTAACTAAGACGAGCAATTACAATATAAAAGTATTTTTAATGAAAATTACAACTTCAATGCAATAGTGGGTTTTTGCAATCTTCTCCACCAGACTCTACCATATAATAAGATAATACTCTATTATAGAATAATACCCTATTATAGGATAATACCCAATTATAGAACAATACCCTATTATATGATAATACCCAATTATAGGACAATACCCTATTATAGGATAATACCCAATTATAGGACAATACCCAATTAAATAGGACAATACCCAATTATAGACTATACCCAATTATAGGATGAAAACAAATAATTATTAAAGGTAGGGGAGGATGGTCATCAATGGGACACTGGGAACAATGGGGCATGCTGAATAACTTTTTTATTTGAGGGTAATTTTCAACAAAATCTTAGTGATAAACTAGGAATACTTCAGTGCATTTACTCGCATTGCATTCAGCGGTTGGGGTGCAGTCAGCTCTGTGTAAAATCGAAAACGTGTTTTAGAGGTAGGAAAACTAAATTTTTCGTACTTTGTTTCAATTGTTATAAATCTGTTAATTTAACATATAATGATTACGGCATTTTTACATAATATTAAGTAATATGTAAAATATGATCATATTAAAGGATTGCCTTTATACTTTTGTAGTTGAGCCGCTATACCATATGTTTTCAAAATGGCGTTATTGTGATCATTGGGACAGAACATTTGGTTAACAATGGGACAGTGCCCTATTGTCAACCAAACTGTCTAGTTACTCTATATGAATCAATAAATATCTATTTTTGATACAATAACGTGAACTGTAGCTTCAGTCCTTTTTGTAGAAACAGAGCTTCCAGCTGAAGCGGTACTTTCGACCATGTTCAAGGGCTTTAGCAATCTGAGGTCTTCACAAAGCACTGCATAGAAAACAAATTTCACTAATGAAAGAAAAAAATGCAGCATGATTGCAACGGATACACCAGAGAAAGAAGAGCTTTTTGTTGGTGCTACTAAGGATAAGGCCTTCGAAATCACTTTATAAAGTATCCGCCGTATATGGCCTGTGAACTATTGTTCTTGGTCTGGTATAGAACTCTTAATCTAACTGATCCATTCGTCTGAATAACTTAAATCTCTACCGAAAAGGTTGGAAATGAAGATTTATGCACTTGTAGGATTTGATGCGACTTCTAAAACGTATTCTGTTGGCCAAAAGCATGAAAAAGATAAATACGAAATATTGATGTTAGTCGAAGATTCAAGTGCAATGAGCTTAATTTTCCAAATGTTCCTGACATGGCTTCGGTGAAGCTAGAGGGCATTAAATTGATACTATATGAACCAACTAAGTGTGGGACAACATAAAGAGATAATTCAAACTTGAAATTTGACCATAACCTCAACAATATACAAGTTTGATAAACTGTCCATCGTTCACCACGGCATGTCCCATTGTTCACCAGTGCTGTTATACAATGGGACAATTTTTTGTTTTTTATTTAATTTTTTTCTACTCAACATATAATATGTGATAGCATTCGATGCTATCACACGTTCGAGTTAGTTTCATTTTATAAAGGAATATCTATATTACACATGGATTTTTTATTTTTCATACTTTGCCCATAGTAAATGAAATATCAATCTTTCTGTGTTTGTGCCCCATTGATGACCCTCCTCCCCTAAGGATAATTGTGTATTATCCTATAATGGAGTATTATATATGATGTAAATCAGGAAGGCAAAGATTTACTGTAAAGTTTAGGTTATTAATAAATAGGTTATAATGAGTATAAACTGTGTTTTCTTTATTGTTTGAGATTAAAATGATGTGTATTTTTTGTTAATGATTTAAATTTAGACATAAATGACTACTAACATGATATATATTAATTTTTTGTACATAATGAGTAGCTATATTGATTACCCATAACATTTACTTAATATTTGTTTAATTACCTCAATTTTGTATAATTTGGTGCTCACAGCACATTCATATAAGAATAATATTTGTCATAGTTATCCCTCAATGACAAAAATTCTCTATGATTTTAGTCACAGAAAACTATCACTGCATATACTATCACTGCATATACTATCACTGCATATATTATCACTGCATATATTAAATATTAATATGTATATGGCATTACTAAAAATGGGTTGATAGAAATCAATCGTTTTACATGAAACAAATTCATTCATGAAAGTGACACTATCGTTGAAGCTAGAGGTATATTGGGAAGATATAAACATAACTAGTAGTTATGTTACTCATTACTAACAATTTTATATTTAAACGCAAGAAATGGAATAAATATTATTTATGTCACATAATAATCACAATCTAAAAAAAAACCAAACGCTCAAATGAAAGAAATGCGACATGCTCCCATAGCTGACTGACTGATTCTGACTGAATAAAGCTTGAACGTCTTTAAAATAAGAAAAGACAAAGAATTATTTAGTGGTACAAAGATTAACACAATGATTAACGAAGAGATAAAATAATTAAAGGATCATTTAGTGTAACTAAGGGTTATGATTTCGATTCTTTTCTGTAACTTTTGTGTAATTTTACATTCTATTTTAAATAAGTCTTTCGGTAAATTTGTCTTTCGACAAATTTGGCTTTCGGCGAATCTTCACTTCAGCGAATCCGTTTTCGACAAATTTGGGTTTCGGCAAATTCGTATTCAGAGAATCCGGTTATGCGAATTAGGGTTCGGCGAATTAGTTTTCGGAGAATTTATTTCGGCAAATTCGTTTTCGGAAAAACCGCCTGATACCTGAATTATGAAGTGGCTCTTAATTATGAAGAAACCATTACTTCATAACTCAGGAGTTTCACTGTATTTAAAAATAAATAATAAATTTTATGCATTGACAATGATATAATGGATACGAGTAAAAATACACTATTTTCAATTTTAACTGAAACTAATTTAAATTTATTTATAATTTCCATATATATATATATCGATACAATGTTGGTACACCACAAGGAGAAGTTCTCTCACCACTCTTATTCAATCTGGTGATGAGTGAACTTCTCAGGAAACTGACTAATGTTTCTGGAGTTTATGCACAGGCTTACGTTGATGATGTACTCCTGCTATCAACTGGAATAGACTCTTTTACTATTAGTGATCGAGTTCAGGAAGGTTTGATGACAGTTGAAAAATAGGCCAGAGATTCTGGACTATCTTTGTGCAGCAATAAAACTTTTGCTACTATGTTTACATGGAAACGCAAATGGAAGTATCGCCCTCTTAGACTTATGGGACAAGAAATTCGGCTTGTGGACAGAGTAACTTACCTCGGAGTGACCCTGGATTCAAAGCTGAGCTGGATCCCCCATATAGTTGACAAGTCTGCTAAAGCTAATAGATGCCTCCTACTGTGTAGGCGAGCAGTTTGACAGACCTGCGGGCTTTTTCCGAAGGTCATGATGTGGATTTTCACCACCATGATTCGACCTATTATGAGCTACGCTGTTACAGTTTGGGCGGCAGGGCTGGAGACTCGAACATGCGACCTGAAGCTGTCCACACTGCAGCGGAAGGCTTGTATTGGCGTTTCATCGGTCTATCCTGGAACGCCCACAGCCGCACAAGAGATGCTCCTCGGCCTGCCACCTCTGACTTCTTTCTCAAAGGGACAGCGGTGTCAGGTTCTTCTTGGTTGAAGCAGGCGGGTTTGTGGAGAGGTGGTTACATCTAGACTCTCTGGCTCATCAGAGCCATGTGAATTGGTGTGACAGGAACTCCAGGGACCTACCTGTTCTAGCCTTTCCGGGAGACCTATGCAGCCCTCGGTTAAATCTACAAGTGAGATTTAAGACGAGTACTGTGGCCCCCGACCACACAGTGGAAGATTCGACTGTGGCCTGTTTTACAGATGGCTCTAAGCTTGAATCTGGCAGAAAAGGTGCAGGAGTACACTTTCCTGGTAGGAATGACACTGACCTAGTTGTATATCTAGGTTATGTAAACTTTCAGTTTACCGGTGGATTGCGGATAATTCCAAAAGAAGATGGGCCAACCTATCTTCTTGCAGACAGATCAAAGAGCTCTTCAAGCAGCCTCTGGATAGGAGAGGCTGTCTGAGACTCTTGTCGTTGACTCGAAAGAAACTTCGTCTTACCCTGCAAATTTTAACAGGGCACGGAAACTTTGGATCCAATAACAGGATTACTGGAAAATGGACCAATGACACTTGCCGACGATGTGATCTTGCCCTAGAGACAAGGACTCATATTGTTGAAGAATGCCCTTCTTATCACAGGACTAGGGACTCTACTCTGGATGGATTTCTAACGGACCTCCACAGAATTAGTAGGACTTTCAGCTTCTCGCATCTTTCTACCTTTCTTGATAGAATTAGGAGGCTGGAGGATTTCAACGACTAGTCTCTAGATCGGTTCAATGGGGATTTAGTACAGATGGGCCCACCTGCGGCCTGAGTGCTCACCCGCCTTCACAACGGCGAGCGGGGATCCTCTCAATAATAATAATAATGTTGGGTACATTTTTTTGTGGGTCACCCTGTATGTATAGTATTATGTTAATGAACATTTAAACTGTTAATTAGTTTTAATTTATTTTATTTCTTCAATTCTAATTGTGTATCGTAGTTCAAAATATAATCAGCTTTGAATTAGTAAACACCAACAACAAAACATGATAGTTTGTCCAATGATTGTTAATTCATATAACAAAAATTAACTGTGTACCTTGTAACATATTAACAATTATTATTCTCTACAATATTTCATTTTTTTTTGCAGAGAGAGAGAGAGAGAGTAGTATTAATATATGTCTGTAATGCGTAGGATATACATATAAGTCAATTTATCCCCGTACTATTTGATCCCCGGCAATTGATTCCCAGTCATTATATTTGATTATTTTTTACATAGCAGTCATATTATTTATGTTATGTTCTTTATCCATAAATAAAATTAACATATGCTATTTATTATTTCAATCAAAATAGCCTTTTTAAAATACATTAAATCTACTTTATTTTGTATATATCAATTTAATTTTATTCATTTATTATACTAAAGACATAGCCGGCTTGAATGTACATTTAACTCACCTCAACATTAGGTGGAAACTCACCTGCTAGCTCTGGAGTTGGCTCACCAATACAAACTGAGCGAGCTGGAGGGAACTCTTATAAACAACCTGGCTGAAACAATAAATCTGCAAAACTTTGTTGATTTTTACAACATGAAAATGCGCTTCAAGAATGACCAGTTAGAGAATTCTTGCGTTAGTTTCCTAAAGGAAAATGGTGAAGATATTGCCAAAAGCGAAAATATATCCAAATTGACTCGTGTGAGTACATTATCTTTGTTATTTGATAAATTGACCATTCTTTGTGAAAAATAATCAAATAATATTAATTGAATATTTCCATATATTCTTGAACAACTTCTAAGTTTATTTTTATTAGCTAGTGTTCAGATGAAAAATTCTTTCAATAAGTGTTATTTTATTTTTGCACATAGCTCTTTGGTTAATAATTTCAGCGAAAATGAATAAACTATCATTTATAAAGTTAAAATTGAATAAAATGACAGTCATACTATGCCGACCTTTATTATCTATATTTACTGTGAATACTCATCTGAATTGAAATTCAATGAAAACAGACCAAAATATTATTGTTGATGTTAACTTTAACTTCTAACACAGGTTTCTCTGTTGTCTCTCTTGGATGAAGAGAGTTTTGCAGCTGCCGAAATAGACATTTTTCGTGCGGCGGAGAGATGGGCTGGTGTAAATAAACCGAATAAAGATACTGTGATTGAAATTGTCAAGAAAATAAGACTGGCGACCATGTCACAGGAGGTGAATTTTGAAATGTTTTGGATGATGAAATGAAATTCTGTAATATTGAGAATTAGTATTCGTATAACTAAATAAAAAATGAAGCGTCGAATTATTTTCTTCTCAGGATTTGTTTGGTGTGGTCGAATGTTCTAAAGAACTTCCCTCCATTGATATTCTTGAACCTATGCGGAGCATTGCCAAGAAAGATGCTGCCTCAACTAATTTCCGACAACATCCTATGCTTGGTAATTTATTCTACTGTTTTAAACCGATTAAATAAGATTGATTTTTGTTTTCATGAATTCGATATGTCTTTAACATATATTTCAAAGCATGCTTCAAAACGAATAACGCGTCGATTTTTCTTATTGAACATCAAGTTCCTGATATGAACGTAGCTCAGTCTAGTATGGGAGCTGAGGTTTTGAGTGGCAGTGTCACAGGGTCAGCTTTGATTTCTGGCTCCAAGGGATGTACTTCTCACATAGTGGGAGGCAACCCAGGCTGCATTGCTGTAAAGTTGGGCAAATCTTACCGGTTGAATGCTATTCAAATTTTACTGGATTCCAGTGAAGGAAGGTTAGAGGATTTTGAAATTATTATCCTCAAATTTTAGAATTGCAGATGTTAATTAACTTCTGGTCAGTAAATTGTACATTATTAAAATGAACAGTAACTGCACTAATAGTAATTCATTTCAGCAAAATGTTTATATCTTGTTTCATTTCCATTTATCTGATGATATTCATATGCTTATATTATATGCTTCAGAAGCTACAAATATCATGTTGAAGTATCAGTCGATGAGAAGGATTGGCTGAAAGTGGTTGATCACTCCAAGTATTGGTGTAGGTCAGTTACAAGCAATTATATCTTTTTTTATAGTAAATGTTATATAAGCAAGTAAATAGCCTATTTACGTGACTTGGACTATAAAAAGTCAGGAGGCAATGCTTGATAGCAAGTTATTAACTGACGTACAACTTCACACACACTCTCTCTCTTCTTTCCTTTAAAGTATTGCTCCTATTGCAGGTCTCACCAATTCCTAAGGTTCGATCCCAGGGCAGTGAGGTTCATTAGGATGACTGGTACGGAAGAGAGCCTAAAAATCAATTCTTTACAAGCTCTGTACTCAAATGAGGAATGTTCACTGGAGGATGGAATATCAGGTGAATACCTGGCTTACATTGAAGTGTTATTCACCTTTTTATTGCATTGTTAGAAAAGTTCAATGAATATGTTTTAATTTGTTGCACTTCTCCACTGGGAAAATATTTTGACATTCTTATTTTATTGAAACTAGAACTAATATACTTTTTTTAAAGTAAAATCATTTTGAAACTTTATAACATATCCTTTAACTCCCATTTATGAAAAGATTTTTTTTATTTTCAAACTATTGTTTCAAAATAGAATATATAGCAACCATGATTACGTTTTTTGCACTAAAACAGTATATGGACTCTGGTAGAAATCTTCACTTGAAAGAAAAGGGTCCTCACTGCAGTTTCGAATATTTATTCGCAAGAACACGGACATTCATGGAATTGTCCCTGTCAGAAGTTCTTAGTCAAATAAATATCTTGTAATATGTTGTGGCTAGGTAATACCTAATTATTTAAAAATATTTGAAAATATCATGTATATTTATGTAACCGAGCCAATCTATAATATAATAGTTCCTCGATACACGGGTAGCTTTTGCAATAACCGCGGGAAAACTTCCAATGAGCAAACTTCCTGGTAGAAAACTCCCGGTGAGAAGAGTTTCATTGTGAAAAACTCCAAGAAAATTCCAAGTGTGGAAAACTCCCAATGGTATTTTTATCAATTAGTAAATTGCATTAAACTATTTAGCTTAACCCTTTTAAGGACGGATGAAGATAATAGTCATCATTATTAATCGATATTTATACATATATATTTTAATATTTCATGATTAGTTAGAGATAGTTGCCAGGTGTAACGGGGCACTTTTATTTCATTTTTATTTCACAAGCGACAGAGGGGGATTTTTTTGATAAAATGAAAATTTAATTGTATTCTTTGTATTATGTGAGCACTAAATAACATATTTTTAAATTGCATCAGATCATAATTCTGGCATGAAAGGTTAAGTAAAAATTACCAAATTAAACATTATTGCAATAATATGTACTTGAATTTGTAGCTGAAGAAAACATACAAAATAAAACTTATTTATAATAATATGCACTGACATTTTTCTGTAATGCAAAACTTACCATATAAATCATTTATACAATAAAACTTTAAACTCAAATTTCATCATCAAATTACAGGGTGTAGACAAATTTTAATGTTTAATTTTAAAACCTTTAAAACGTGAAAAATATCCATCTTTTTACACTATTGGATAGCTCATTATATGCACTAACTGTTATATTTTACTTTCAGAGGTATTTCTAAATATTAATTTAGTTATGAGCTCTGTAGCGTCGACAATTCAGGAACTGTTTGAATCAGGACAGTCCCCGGGTCAAATATGCAAGCTTTTGAAGGGTCGTGCGAGTAGATCTGGTGCTTACAAGGCTCTAAAGCGTTTCAGAGAGACAGGTTCGACCCTCCCAAAGGTTAGGAGCACTCCAGATTGCAAGGTTAGGACCTCTAAGCTCATCAAAAGCACCCGGGAGAAAATCAGGAGGAATCCTGAAAGAAGCGTCAGGAAATTGTCATCAGCGTCTGGTGTGAGCTATGGAACGATACAGAAAGTGCTCACAAGTGATCTGAACCTTCCCCATTCAAAAAGGCAAAAGCTCAGCTACTTTCAGAGGAAAAAAAAAACGGCTGCAAAGAGCAAAGCTTCTTCAGCAAAAGCTGAGAGACGGCACGCAACCTCCGGTCTTGTGGACTGACTGATGAGAAGTTATTCACGGTCCAAGCCGTCCACAATCATCAGAACGACCGGATTTATGCAGTGAATAAGCGCGATATTCCTCTGAACGACAGGCTGATGTTTAGGAGACAAAAACTAGCTTCTGTCATGGTCTGGGCCGGGGTAACCTCATCTGGAAAGAAGAGTCCTCTTTTCTTCATTGAAGAGGGTGTAAAGGTGAACCAGCACGTTTATTTGAAGTTGTTGGATCAATTGGTGTGCCTTGAGTGAACACAACGTTCGGTAAAACAGGTGTTACCCTCCAGCAGAACGGAGCCACGTCCCACACGGCTAATCGCGTTCAAGAATGGTGCAAGAAGAATATGGCTGGGCTCTGGTCGAAGGAGTTATGGCCTCCTTCCTCTCCTGATCTGAACCCTATGGACTTTTCCATCTGGAGTATTTTGGAGAGTAAAGCCTGTTCTTCTAATCACTCAAATGTGAACGCTCTGAAGCAAAAATTGACGACTTGTTGGGACGAAATTCCAGAAGAAACCATCCGTGCCGCATGTAGTCAAGTTCCTGACAGGTTGAAGCGTTTGGTGAAGGCTAAGGGAGGATATATTGAAAACTTACTATGGAATTTATTTCTTAGATGTATAATGATTTTTTCTGTTAAGTTAAGTTTTTTTTTCTCTTATTTATAAGGAGATATATCAATAAAAATTTGTCTACACCTGGTCTGATCACCCTGTATATTATCAGAAATACTGTTTAAAATTCTGTATATTACGAAACTGCTTGTATGTTTCAAATGGCTTTCAAATAATCGAAGCGTTCAACTTTGTATTTGTCTTATTATTATATATGTAGTAGTAATCTAGTGAACAATCACTAGCACAACTCTTAATACTTTAAAAAATTGTTTCTTGACGAAACATTTGTGTAATTGTCAGTCATTTGATAAGAAAATTTGAGTTAAATTTTCATTGTTATAATGTCTTATTTTGTAAGTTTTTTTAAGATACAAATTTAAATGTATATTAATAATTCTCCGCCTGGGAGTTTCATCACTGGGAGTTTTCCTATAATCAGAAAGTAACATAGATCATGATTTGTCAATCAAGGAATTGTAAAGTTAAGTTTTTTTTGCATCTACGATAACAAACACTTTCCTGGTACTGTGAACTCCAGCCTTCATTGATAAGAAGAGTGTATGTTAACTAGGTTTTTACTACTTAGTTAAAAAACTATCATTACATTGATATCTTTCAAGAGGTTTGTAATTAAATTGGAAATCATTAGTCAATTTGTTGCTGCTATATCTAAATATTCATTTTAATTTATTCACAAACATATTCATCAAAGAATTAAACTAGAATATAAAATTCATTAAAGTCATTTCAAATTCATTCATATCTAAGATGGTAATCATTTTCAAATTTTCTCATATTTCAAAAATCTCGAAATAACCCAACGAAATATTGAATAACACAAACAATTTCAATTCTAGTGTTCGTGAACAATTTTGTTCGCCCTTTGCAACACGGACAAAGTATTGCAAAGAAAAAAGTTGATATTAATTTGAATGTCTGAACCGGCCTTTATTGAAAAAAACTACAATGAATATGGTACTGAGATATAACCTGATGAAACAATATCATTTACAGTTTGTGAATGCAAGTGTACTTACAGAAAGCTATATTTTGTGAAATAGCTTTAATCATGACATAATACTAGTGTTTGGTATCACAGTGGATGATGTTAGGTAGAAGATATAGTGACTTTATTCCATTGCAGCTACTATTGAGTCATTGATATTACATTAATTGAAATATTATATAAGAACGCTGAAGTAAAACAGTAAACTCTTAAGATATGAAGTTCTAAGTTGTGAAACACTCGCATAATGGGGACCAGAAATATGATATACACTTGAGTTATTAAGTATTTTTCTATGTTTAAATTATAGAAAATGATGTACGTCACGAATTTCGTCAAGTTATCCCACAATGACCAAGTTTTCTAAAGACTTTTTTCATAGAAAATCAACTCTTGCACACGATATATTAAGTAGTGGCTTTGCGTTATATATCATAATATAAATGCATAAATAATTTAGAGTTGAAATGATTATTGTCAGTTTTTTAAACTTGAAAAAATCATCTAATTAATTAAGGTGGTTTAAAGGTAGTTTAAATACTTACCTTTTGATTTTTCTTTCATCAATTAATTAAGTACAAACAACTATACTGGGTGAGAAAATACTAGTCATACCCTATATTACTGAAGAAAAGTAATCTGCATCAAAAGTACATAATAAAATATCACACAAGGTGATATAATGTGAAATGGTAAATTACAAACTTGATGGATTTAACTATTTTTCATTATTTTCAAAAATACTTTACTTCTATCTCTTATACTGCAAGCAAAGCAATCATCCCCATCAAAGGTTATCATGTGTAATAAAGAAATGGTTATAATAATATCGAATTAATTATATAGTTGTAGTCTATGTATAGAGTAGTCTGTGAGTTGTATAGCACAGAAAGTATTTTAGCGTTTGTTACCTTTTATTTTTCGAGAATGAAAAATTATTATATATATATTTTATTATTCATCTTAAATTTACAAGTATACACGTTCATATTGTGCTGCTTAGCGCGTTTTTGTACATTCTCTTTTATTATTGTTAATTAAATTAATAAAATAAAAGTACGACACAAAAATTTTGTTTCATAATGCTTGAGACTCTGAGCCCAACTTGAGAACATATGCACGTCTCAAATCCATATCAAAATTTCATTTATTAATAATTATTAGAGCACAACAAACACAAACACCTACTATTTCATTCAGTATTAAAACTATTATTTAATTTTATCGAATGGAATATTATTCTAGTGAATTTTCATAAAAAGGTAACCATTGGTTCTACGAAAAATCTTACATTGGTTCGTAAATGTCTTCGAAGTATTGTAGGAAGCTTGTTCTTATCCTCTTCTGTAATTATTAGGCTCCAGGGTATTGTGAATGTTTCGAAAAGTGTTATATTTATTGGAATGCCAAGAATGGTGTGGTGGACAAACTCATATTTGTGATTCTTTCCTATACTAACTTTTGATCTTTTTTCAGTTGCCTCTACCAATGTGGTCATAGAGTCCAGAGGAGCTACTGTCACTGGTGGTGTCACTAGTGGCGTCTATAAACCAATGAATTGCATCGACGGGGAGGAGGAATCATGTGCTTTCGTGAGACCAGATTCCCCTCTTATCATTACGCTTGGACAACCCTACTGTCTATCTTCTTTGCGGTGTGTGTGCCACTGTGTAGTACTTTTCCCTGACATAATTTCATTTTGAGTTTTCCTTTCTCAATAAGTCTCCAATGAAGATGATAGGGTAATGATGACTAGTCGACGTTATTTCTATTATACTCAATATATCACTGGTTAGAGATACATGAGACACGATCTTAGAAAGATCTTTCGACCAACTAAAAACTTGGGTTTGAGTTCCATACCTTATAGCAATAGATTCTATTCAGTTACCTTTCGTAGATCTAATTTTAACTATTTATTTATTTAAACTCAAAATGTTCCCTTACATTTGGAGGTGAAAAATGGGATAATTTTACGTCTAATTACAATATACACAAGAAAGTAGAAATAGGAGCATCAACTTCCGGTATGCTTAATCGCTTCAAGGGCAACCTAGTTAAATTATGAATTTCATTGAGCACTGTTATTGGAAGTCTAAAAACGGAACAAAATAAATACATAAATGGTTTTCGAGTAAACCTAGCTTATACTTGTGCCGAAATAGTTAAAATGTTTCAAGGGATTTTAAATTAATATCCAAACTATTCCACACATTACAACTTGTATTATAAATACTATTCTGTGATCTTGATCTAAAAACATGGGCAAAGTATTGTTAGCTACATTTCTAGTGGAATAAGAGCGATTACCTGTATTTGAATCAATGTATTCTAGCAGACATGGAAAATAATTTTCTATATTTATGGTTTTATATACTAAATTACCTAATTTAAACCTGTACAAACCATTTAGATTCATCACTTCAAACCCTCTGAACATATCAGCAGTATGAGCAAGGTAGTGACTTCATTTTACTGCGCATTGTAGCTCTCTCTTGAACAGCAGATATCTTACTAATTAAATAGTTAGCTTGCTATACCACAATTCTATAGCATACATCAAGCGAAAGTGAATAAAGGAATTATATATAACTAATAATGCTATTTCTAGTACAATGCAATTGGTCTTACGTAGGATGCCAATGTATCTTGAAATAAAAGATGAAACTTTATTAATATAAGATGCAAACGTCAAACTATTATCAAGAGTGAGACCTAGGAAAAGGTTGTACACAATAAGTTCTATGGCGTAATTGGCTCGCTGGTAAATATTTGAGGCTATTGTCTTATTTCTATTAGTGTGTAAATAAATGTTTTTTTTTTCAATATATATCTTAAAACATTTCTTATTTATTTAGACTGAGTCATTTGCTCTGATACTTCTAAATAATAGTTCTTTGTTATCTAAACAGTTTTTTAAACAAAATGTGTTAACTAATGAGTTACATTATTTATTATTGTAGCCAGAACAAGTAATAAAAGAGACCTCACATGAAGTCATCCTAAATCTGTAACGAATATTTTTCTATACAATTTTTTTTAAATGGAACCTTTTATTATTTTCAAAAATATAATGTGTAAAAATTATATGAGATTGAATAACAGAATTAAATTTACATATTGTAATTTACTTCTTTTTACTATATTAAGAAAATGAAAATACCTCAGTTTAACTTTTTTAGTTGTGCATAAATATACTAATATAAAAAAGAGCAGGTCTAGTTGCTTAAAATCCTCTATAAGCACAATATCTGCATTGTTTTTGTAAAGTTATTTTCTTACTTAACAACAATGTTTTTTTAAAATTAATTTTCACTGCTGTACTGATGACGTAGTTACCACTCAATGGATGATTGTGTGGAGGCGCAACTTACAGCACTCTCAATATTTCCTCAGGTTGAAATTAGATGCATGGGGCAACTGTTACACCATTGAAAGTTCTACTGACAAAGAGTCTTGGAAAAAAGTTGGTGGTGAGACAAAGGGGGATGTGGGCGCAGTTTGGCGTACCTTTGAGCTAAGTCGCAAAGTTGTGCTGCACCTCAGAGTCACTGTGAAGAAAATAGGACCTTATGTAAGTATTCCGTTCACTGATGTGCTTCGTGTATTAGTCGGTGAGAATGGATGCTTCAATTACAAAGAATATTATTTTGAAGCTACTTTGTGAATTTCTCTATTCGGTCAAGCAGGAGGCATATGTTGTCCAAAAGAATAACACTAAAAAATTCTTGGAAATAAAAAATATTAAGCATCATAGTTGATATTTTTGAATTCCATTAAAATCATTAAATTTATAAATTATAAGTTTTCACATTCAAATTACTTTATTTAAGAATTTTCTTAATTTTCATTCAACAATTTAATTAAAGGTTGACGGCAGTAATTTTAATTTTTCTCGAGATAATTATAGTAAATTATTCTTACAATTTTTTTTCTAAGTTCATTATTATAGCATCAAAATACTCATTAAAACGATTCATTTAGTAGCTTCAACTGTTTGCTAATGTTTGTCTGTGAGTACAGTACACTCAAGAGTGTTCTATTCGTCACAGTTGTATGTGACACTCACTATACACTCAGTAGCTTATATTCAGTCATGAGCCCTGTTTATCACAGATGAATATTTTACTTGATGTTTTTCATACAAATTATTTCCAATTCTCTCCAACATCTCAGTTAGAAGATAAAATAAAACAGAAATTTTGATTCAGTTTCATCACAGTTAGTGGCTAATTTGAACCTATTTCTTCTTTTCTAACTCTTAATTCATTTTTTTGACAGATTGGCTTAACTCTGTACCGCTTTGAGAGTTCTACCAGCACCACTGCTGACACAAACTAAGAGCTCTCTCAACCAATAGGGACAGAAGTCTTCTTTGATGTTAAGGACAGTAGATGTCATATCCTATCTCTTGATTTAATTAAATGTTTCCTATGATTCCTATCTATTAAACATTTCCTTTGAAGCAACAGATTCCAAACTAATTTTCTTTTGGTATTCTGATTTTATTTAGGAAAATAACTTGCCTACTTTTAATTAGATAACCTTGTTAGAATTAAAACTATTCAGAGTAATGATTAGAAAGGAAAGAAATTGAATTTTATTTTTCATTATATATTTTTTACTATTTTTGGTAAGAGAGTACACGATAGAACATTTTTGTTCCTCTAATTTGGAAATGTGAAATTAAATTTAAAAAAATTCTGCATCTATATTTCTATTCTTCTTATTATTCTATAGTGTTATTATGTTTAAGACTGAATATCACATTCCTGGTATGTACCATATATGGCACATCGTACATGGTGGGATTAAACACATGATATATAATTTTTTCTGTCATTAAAATGTAGCTATGTACTTGATTTTGTTCATATTATGGTATATTGCTTTATTACAGTTCTTTTTTATATAGATTTTTCTTATATTAGCTAACTATATCTTGTATGTTCGTTATAGGGTTTTATGGCACTATTATTTATTTTCCATGAATTTATTTGCCTTGGTTAATTTCAAAACTAAATAAAAGAACAGTTCAATTAGAGTGTTTGTCACTACTCTTTCTCTATATCTCATCAAAAACAATGAGCGAGCGTATCAAAGTTCATAGAAAATGATCAAAGTCTTTCCACTCCACATGAAATTTACAAACTGTTAGTCTCACTTCTAATTTTCATGGTTCTAGGTAAATTGCTCGAAAACAATTATTGGTCGAAAGACAATTGCTCGAAAACAATTGCTCGAAAAACAATTGCTCGAATAAACAATTGCTTGAATGACAATTACTCGAAAAACAATTGCTCGAACGAACAGTTGATCGAATGAACGAACAATTGCTCAAATGAATGATCAAATAGCTCAGTGTTCAAATTAATAAAAGACAGATAATCATCAAGTTGAATCACTTCAATTAGCTGCACCAAACCGTACTGGTATCTAATTAGTAATTTATAATAAAAGCATTTCACATTTTTTATCGCTATTTACTATTAATCATAATACTCTTTTAAAATTATTACCTTCTTGGTTTTCTTATTTTTATTGAACAGGAATACTGCACCAATTTTTGGTACATTAATTTTAATTTTTTGTTAGTCAATAACTTCACAGGGCTACGACGAGATGTTCTCATGGCAGGTTTGTTAGGTTTAGCAACTCGGGCGATGGAAACTGTTCCCATTACATTTAACAAGACCTCTGGTATTTGTACCACTTGTTTTCAGCTTATTATATTTTCCTTTTTTCGGTAGCTCTTATATGGTTGACTTTTCCTATTCTTTCACATTAAGCAATTGACTATTCGAAATTTGATTATTTGAGCAATTTTTAATTACATAAATATTGCCGAAAGTCGGTTGATAATAAAGTGAAAGCTCTTCGATTAGCTGCACCTTATCGTCCTTTTTTCTAATTAATATTTAAAAATAACTGTATTCAGTATTTCAATTATTTTTTATTATCTGAACGATTGATTATTCGAGCAATCGAGCAATTGTCCATTCGAGCAATTGTTCTTTCGGTCAATTGTTTGTTCGAGCAATTGTTTTCGAGATATTGTCTTTCGAGCAATTGTTCATTCGAGCAATTGTTTTTCGAGCAATTGTTTTCCAGCAATTGTCTTTCGAACAATCGTGTTCGAGCAATTTACCGGCTACCAATTTTCATTTTTCATACAGTAACTAACTCCTGTAATTTACAAACTGTTACTTACACCTGTAATTTATAAACTGTTACTTACACCTGTTATTTACAAACTGTTATTATCACCTCTAAAGAACATTTATTAAATCTGGTTCCAGGAAGCTGATTTGGGAGCAAGTAAAGATAACGGATCAGGTTCGTTATCTTTACTCGGTTAAATTCTTAATATTTAAATAATAATTTTAATTTGAATAATATTATGGAATCATAAATACCATATTTTTATCAAGAATTCTAAAGCAGGAAACTTTTCTTATCAATGATCGAAATTAACTGGTCTAGTTAAGGACACTGCCGCACTGGATTTATTTTATTATCTCTAAATATAAAAAAATGTTTCCTAACATTGAAGTCACTCTGCAACCAAACATTTCCTTTGAAGTAACTGATTCCTATTTTAATTTTATTCTAATATTTTCTATTGGTGTTCTGATTTGTATTTAGGAATATAACCTACCTACTTTTAACTGGATAATCTTGTTAGAATTAATATTCTTCCGAGTAATGATTATAAATTAAAGAATTCGAATTCTATTTCTTTTATTATACACTTTTCATCATTTTTGATATGAAAATATAAGATACTAACTTTTCGTTCCTCTAATTCGGAGAATTTATGTTAAATATTCTTTACACTTTTCTACATCTATATTTTTTATTAATATTTTTCTATAGTGAGAATCAAAATGGGAGTATGTACGATATCATGTCCGGACAAATTATTGCCACCCGCAGACAATTTCCACCCAATTAATTATTATCAGGCCTGTTAACTTAAAAGATAGTGATAAAATATGCATAGTATTTCAATAACATTAATTATTATTTATTTAAATTTTAAGATACAAATTTCTTCATGCATCATCTATTGTTATTTCTTCTAATTGGTGATATATAAAATTACATATTGTTTTTTATTCAATTTATTTCCATCTTAAACTATATTTCTATTAAACGATTGTTCAGTTAAATTATAAATTAAATATTTATAACTTTATCAAATTATCACCACTATCATTATTAAGCAAATATATATAATTTAATATATGGTAAGCTACAGAATTTGAAATAAGTTGCTCAAATTAAATGCATATTTTATATATTTCAAACTCCTTTTATATTTTTCATTATGAATTTTCAAACATTTCTTTCCGTTCTAGTGACCGGTTATATTCTATGATACCTGTTATTAGCATTGTACTTTAAAAATATGTTTAATTAACGTTATCAATATACAACATTTTTGATTATTGATCAATTATTGATGAGTCTTTATTATCTCGCCCAGTA
The DNA here is from genome assembly GCA_947561585.1 of Caprella mutica. Taxonomy (NCBI): domain Eukaryota; kingdom Metazoa; phylum Arthropoda; class Malacostraca; order Amphipoda; family Caprellidae; genus Caprella; species Caprella mutica. The sequence goes on from CANNZV010002252.1 coordinate 150,372, forward strand.
AAGTTCTATTGATATCATTAATTGTTAATGGACAAACAGTAGGTATTTACATTACTACTACTTAATTGAGAAAATTTTCAAGTGAAGAATCCTTATAATAATAATTATGGGTGTAGCAATATGTTTTCTTAATCATAGATCCTAAAAATATTAAAAACGGAGATTATTCTTACGCATTAATTACAAGTATCAATTTATTAATGTATGGAGCAGTTTACCAGAGGACCTAAAGTCTACTTCTACCTAGTCAAAATTTAAAAATATTTTAATTCAATCAGCTCTGAATTGATAACAAATTTCTTTCATACCTAATTTTTTTTCTTTAATATCAATTTAAAATTTTGCCCGAATGCCCAAATTATTGTTGATGTTTACAGTGTCACGCAACCATATATACAAAGCAAAAAATATTTAATATTTATTAAGATTCTATTCTGCAAATTCTTTTGTATATTATGTTGTTTTAATAAAGATTTATAATTTATTTATCAATGACTTTAGTTATGGTAAAAAGGTCATCATGCGAAATTTTGCGTGGAAAAAAACTTAACATCAATACAAATTTATAGAGAAATTAAAATTATGAATTTTTTGGAGCAAGTACAGATAACGGACCAGAAATGAAGCTGGTAAAGATAACGCACCAGAAATTCAGCTAGTAAATTTAACGGACCACGAAACTTTTTTTTAGTTTAAAAAAATATTTGCTTTAGTATTTCATAAATATACAATTTTATAAATGATAATATTAATGATTGTATATTAATTTTGCATATTTTTTAATTGAAAGAATTGATAAAAAACGTGATCCATTTTGAAGTTGTGAAGAACGAGTAGTAAAATGATCAAAAAAACTTCTGCTGAAATCCTTTAATGTGGTATCTATGATTCCAAAATTATATTCTTATTCCAATTATTGGTCAAATATTTAATAATTTAAATATTTAACCTAGTCAAGATAACGGACTGTGGTCCGGTAATTTTACTTGCTCCAATTTTTTATAGTCGCTTTATCGTTTTATTAAGCAAATGAATATTCAAATTAACTGAATAAATATATAAAAAATATGTTGTTTATAATATTTGTGTGAATTCGTGGAACTGACAATATATTGACAAATAATTGGATTGGGTAATTTCTAAATGGTAAATTAAAATTAATGATCAATGAAGTTTTAAAGAAATACAAACTCAACTTACGGTCTTAGGAAATTGAGTAGATTAGCTAAAATAACATTGTATAGTGTATACTGTATAGTGTTGATCCATATATGTTATTCTTACATTAAAGATTACTCAAACTATTGTATCATATTAATTGCATAACTTATTCCCTTTGAAAGAGAATTATTAATAATTTTTTAGAATAAGATTACTCAAAATAAAGTATTACCGAACACTCGTGATTCTACAATTTAATAAATAGCTATATTTATTAATCGGAAAATAGTAATAGAAAACAAAGACGTACAATATAATTAATCAAATATTTCCCATAAATTTCGGAGTTTTGTATGATTTAGTGACTGCCACTGATGAAGACAGAATAATAAATAAGGTTTTTATAACTTAAATAAAATATAACCAAATACTCGTGCTACCTAATGTTTCCCGTAAATTAGAACTCATGAAACTGATTAAATAACAATACAGTAGCTCTATTCTGTAATAAACTAAAACAGGATCACTATATAGAACCTTCTTTATTATAGAAGACTCAGGAGATGCATAGAAAACTGGCATTTTAAGGCTGATTACAAATATTTCCTTAAGATAAATTCATTATACACTTTACAGGGTACTTTACTACAATTAGACTCGTAAGAATCGCTAGGGCTCATTATACAATATACAAGCCCTTATTATTGAGGAGTTGTACCTTTAGAACTCCTCTATAAAAATTACTAGTAGGAATTGAGCTTACTTCTTTATGTTGGAGTCAAGAAATTTATAAAAAACTTATGGCCATTTTATGGCCATATTCTCGTTATCAAAACTATATTCTCGTTATCAAAACTATATTCTCGTTACGAAATATATATTCTCCTTATTCAACAAAATTGTTTTTATTAGAACATATTTTTTACATGAATAAATACTACTTTTTATGAAACTATTACACTTTTCTGTACAGAAAAAATAAATTTAGATACCGTAGAAATACTCTTCAGTGAACTCCTGTGTAGTGTTTGGGTGTAGCCAATAGAAACTACGAATATAGATATTTTAGAAGAAGAAACAATAGAAAATAAGAATGTAGATATTTAGTAGACCGTTGCTCAGCAATTAACACATGCCAAAAATATAGGAACATTCAAGCCAAATTAAGATAATGTGAATTTGTCTAAACCTGTTCAGTGTACAATATTGATTTTTTTTATATATTTATATTATGAAATGTATTCTCATTAGGTATATCAATTTATCCCAACAACTAGTTAATTTTTCAAGTTCAATATAACGAATAACCTTTAAAATTGAATGATGTACAGGGTGCGGAGAAAGTCCCCGATCAAATTTTATTTTTTGAATTAAAGATGATATTTATTTACTAAATTTATCCAATTATATATCATTCTCTTCCTCTAATCATATACTTCAATGTTCCAGGTCTAAATTTTGATAAATTTACATTGTCTTTTGTAAAAAATGAGTCAACGTGAGGCTCTTATTCAGCTACACTGCGAGGGGAAGACAAACCCAGTGATTGTTAAGCTATTAAAAGCACCGAAATCGACTGTTAGGGATGCTGCTAAACGCTACCAAGAACTGGAGACAACAAGTGATCGACCCAGGTGGAGACGACCCCACACTGCACGCACTCCAACCAAAATCAAAGCCATTAGGGAGCGGATGAGGAACCCCAAGCGAAGCATGAGAAAGATGGTTAAGAGTATGGATATCGACGAAAAAAGTGTGAGAACCATCGTCAAAGAAGACCTCAAGTTGTCCCCCTTCAAAAAGATCAAAGATTCTTTTGAATGCAATGAAAGATGGCACACAGGCTGGTGAGATCGTGTTTTCGGATGAGAAAATGTTTACTGTGGAGGACAAATTCAACTCCCAGAACAACAGAATTTTAGCAAAAAGTGCTGACAGTATCTCTCCATCCGCAATGACATCCCTCCATCTGTCGCCAAAAGCCTGCCTCTGTGATGGTTTGGGCTGCCATCTCTGAGAGTTGGAGATCTCCTCTCATTTTCGTCAAAGAAGGCGCTAAAGTTAATGCAAAATCGTATATCGAGGATATTTTGACTCCAGGACAAGTCGAGATGAAGAAGCACTTCAAGGACAGTCCTTTTACCTTTCAACGGGACGGTGCGCCCTCGCACACAGCGAACAAAACTCAGGATTGGTGTTAGCGTCACTTTCCTGCGTTTTGGAGGAAGGAATTGTGACCTTCTTCATCGCCGGACCTGAACCCTCTGGACTTTTGTGTGGTCCATCCATGAAAGTACTAGTAGGAGGAAGTGGCGTTACGATTTCACAACTACATATAAGCGTGACCATCCCGTTAGTACCTTAGTGACGTAATGTGACTAAAATAACTCTGCGATTTGAAAATGGGAACAGTTACTCAGTCAGGTCTGAGAGCGACGCATACGCGAGTACTCGCCCTCGTTTCTAAAACAACACTGAGAAGATAACGGAATTGTCACGGCTAGGAAGTGCTATGTTAGCCGCCTGGGTCCATCTTGGAGAAGGAAGCATGCGCTACAGCTCATGATAGTACGGAAACTCTGAAGAAGTCATTCGTGCAATAATGGGCCAAAATTCCCCACGAAACGTTCCGTGCCGCAGTAAAGAGCTGCAGAGGTAGACTCGAGAGAGTAATCGCCGCCAATGGTGGTCATATTGAAAAATAATTGGTAGAACTGTTAAATGGGTTTATTGAGATATTGTTTGATAAGTGTTGTTTCATTTCATCCATCACAACTCATTAAATTAACATTGTTATATGATTGGGGACTCTCTCCGCACCCTGTACACTACACATTGGATCCATTATGACCAGGGTGGATGAAAAAAAAAATACTTGGTTTGAACCATAGTTTTTTTTGAGCAATAAAAACCATTAGCTTTTTTAGGTTTCAATGGTTTATTTGGTTTTTATTAGATTATATCATATACAATCACATCTAACAAATCTAATATGAAATAAGTCTTAACTTTTGCTGTTTTAAACAAAACAAAGATACATATTTATTGATTGTACATAGGTACTATGTTGAATTTAGTTTTATTTGCTCAGCACTGAATAGGTAGATATGTGATGATTAAATTATAGCGACTTTTCTTTAGTCTGTCTCTCTCTTGAAGTTTCCGTTAGCGTTCTTCTAATTAGTAGCAGTCAACCATTCAAAGCGTAAATACTCATGCAAATTCTTCAGTGAACTCCTTGTGTTTTCGGGGCCCAATTGCCGAGGCCTCGGTGTTTAGCAACTGCCTCATCCATCTTTAAGTGCATTTACATGCATGTCTCTTTTCGTAACATTCTTTGGTGAGTGAAGCCAATTTCATGAACTCGACTGGTGGTAAGAATCATGAAGTCACTTTTGTGTCTGTCTCTTTCACTGTCTCTTGTATTCATTTTTCTATTGACGTGGAAGATAATTTACGTACTTACTTATACAAACTAATTAAACAGTCACTGATTAAGAATGTGCTTTATCGTTATAGAACTAATAAGTATTAGATATTGTAACTAAGAATATTTTAAAATTCACATCGTTACCGGTTTAAAGTAACTAAATCAGTTAGTAAATAAATATTTATTATATGGTCATTTGACTCATTTCAAATATAATGGTATGGAAATTTTACAGGTTAAAACATTGTGGATGAATTCAAGGGTTACAATTAGTTTATGAACAGAACATTATGAGTTAAGAGTATATGAAATATTATGCACTAACCAGCACTTTTTTTTCTTGTTGACAGATGGGAATATTCTTTAACCCTAACGTATATATTTGAGCAGGTAGATGCTCACTTTAAATTTCTATGTATATAACTTTTTTCAAGAGTGTTCAATTAATTTTTCATTCATATGACTTTTGACCTGAAAGTCTCTTCTCTAGAATGGATATAGAATCATTTCTCTGTGAAATTCCTATCGGGAATAATAACACAAAATGTAAATTGCAATTCTAATTTTCCACCTTTAATTTTCCAACGCCTACTGTGTGCGTTTTGCATCGAGACACTCTCTGCAGTCACTGCAGTAGCGATCCATTCTTTGTAGCGTGTAGTTGTGTATTATATCACGGCCACGCGGGTTGACAGAGTCTCGGATCGATCAGCTACTGTTTGCTCGAAGATTACCGAACCATCACGGATAATGAGTGTTCCGCAAGTGCAAGTGATGAGTTGCGAGTGAGAGTAAAAAATATTGCGAGTGGGAATTGTGCGTGGGATTTTTTTTCCTTCGATTACGTAATTCCCATACTGTTAATTTTGACCAGAAAAAAAATCTAATGCGTTTCATTTCATTGTTCAGTTTAGTTAATGGAAGTAGGTACTGGTTAGGTTTACGTGTGGAAATAATGTTATTACCTAACTAAGCAACTACCTATAGGCTCATTGTCTCTGTCAGGACAGATATCCTTATGAAACTAAACTAGAAAGAAAGAAAAGTAACCTAACCAGTGAAAGTAGTTAGCTACTACCTGCCTTGTTAAAAATCAGAAGTTGGAGCCATTAAAAATTAAAAATATAGAACTGTATTAATTTCTGCGTATTTTCTAGGTACCTGTCACTACCTTACTACCTAGCTAGGTATAGGCTTACGTTAAGAACCTAGGTATCTACCTACCTAGGTATAGGCTTACGTTAAGAACCTAGGTATCTACCTACCTAGTTCTAGTAAGTAGCTACCCAGTGGGTACCACCCACCTACCTAATTTATTACCACACTGGAATCTAATTTATTACCACACTGGCAAAAGATGTAATATCTGCCGTGCGCCATGAATGCTCAAAATCACATTAACTATTTGATGGAGAGCGCTAGGCTAATTACCTAGATAGCTACCTAACTAGACCGCTACGTTGGTAGGAATAGGTAGGTAGTTACCTAGCTAGGCCTAACTAAAAGAAATTATTACCTATGTAAATATAAGAATAAACCAGTAAGCAAATTTGTAAGCCAAAATTTCATGGAAAATCTAATCCAATCCATCATTGCCTTTTTTTTAAAGGGAAAGAAGTACGTAGGTAGCTTCTTACGGCCGGTTACGGCCTACGGGTTTGACTTAATGACTATGTTAATGTACCGAATGGAATACAGAATTGAGTCTTACCCTTGATCATCATCCTATGATTCCTATGAATCCTATCATCCTACAGGTCTCTATTCGACTAAAAATAACTTCTATTTACCGAATGCAATTAATCCCTATGTTACCATTAGTTTTTGGCAGCGAAATTGTGAAAATGCTGTAAATTAGCCTTATTTTATGGTGGATTTTGCCATCATTTTGGTGAAGTCAGTGGGATTCTGAGCACCAAATACAGTCTGAAATGTGGGGCTGTGGCGACCTGGATCTAATTTCTCACTAAACTGGCGACTTTCCTGCCACACTTTAAAACATGGCGGGCAGCGAATGGAATACCGACCTGGTCCGAATGGAGTATACGGACCTACCCTTGAATCTTCAATCTTGATCTTACCCGTCTCTATTTAGCTAAAAATAACTTGGAAGTGCAAGTGGAAGTTATTTTTAGCGATTTTAGCCGAATAGGGGTAGATATGATCCCAGTCTGTACATATTTCATGGTAAATTCCACTGACTTGTCTGTGGAATTTTTTCCCTTTGAAAATTATATTCTGGCAAAGTCGGTGGATTTTTAGATATTTATTCCTATGTTACCATTGATTTTCGGTGGAAAAATGAGCAAAATGTTGGTGGATTAGCCAAATTACTGGAAATTTATGGTGGAATTTATTCAGCTTTTTGAAAAAGTCAGTGGAATTTTATGCACCAAATACAGACTGGTAAACAGAATATGGGACATTTTTAATATTTTCTGGGCAAAAAATCTTTAATTTTCTCATATATTTACATAAATTTTATTGAGGTCTGAGAGACTGAGAACAGAAGCCAAAATAGAGCATTTTTTGGAGAACAGTTTACCAGTTCCTGCAGTCTGGCGTCACACTAACTAACTTCTGCCTTCAACAACATTATAACAGAAACATCATAGCTTCGAAACACACGTTAAAAACTTAAATTAATTAATTATAGCATGCCTACGCTTCTTTTGATGCTATGTCATTTTAATGTAATTTCGGTTCAGAATGTTTTAGACTCTCTTGATAGGGCCGCAATTAAAATTAAAAGGGCTGCAATTTACCTGCGAGACCCTGGCCTAGTCTATAAGTCTTGAATTGGATTACACTGTACCCAAGAGGTTGAGAAAGGGTGCGGCTTAAATTAAACAATTGCTAATATTTGTTATAATGGACCACAGCATATTTAATTATGTAATATTTTGTTAGGATTAGGTCAACTGCAGGAACTGGTAGAGTGTTCTCCAAGATATTCTCCATTTTGGCTTCTGTTCTCAGTAAAATACATGTGAATATAGGAGGATATTAAGGATTGTTCGCAGTCGCACAGAAAATATTACCAATGTCCCATGTTCTGCAGACTGGGGTCAACTATACAATTAATAAACGATATTCTTCATTAACTGAAAGGTACCATTAGGTTCCATTCGGTACCATTTGTTGCAATTTGGTATGCCATTGGCATTGAATGATTGCAGCCATTCGGTAAATACTAAATAGTCCTATTGGTTACAGCCTACTTAGTAATTATTTCTGAATTTAGGTATGAACCTAGTTAGCAACTTAGCTACCTATAGCCATGGTACTCTACTGGACCCATCATCTTGAATCTAACCCTTTGACCACTCTTGATAGCTAGGTTGTAGTAGGTTAGGTTGTTTACTGTAGGTACTAATTAGGTGTTTTCTGATGAATTGATTTAATTTGATTAGGTACTCTGTTGACTCTGTTAGACTGTTGTCTGTTGGAGTCTGGAGATCTGTAGACTTCATAATTAAGTAATAAATTACCTAATTGGAACTGTGATATTAGATACATTTAAACGAGCTAGTTAAACCCAAGTATGCAGAATATTGAACCTTTTCCCATGATTCTTTGAAACAAATCTGAGACCAATTTATTTGGGAAAAATGAGAATCTCTAAGGGAGTTTTTGAATCAATTCCTATGTTGCCATTTATTTAGCTAAGAGATATTACGAATTGGCAGCTGAAAGCCTGAAACAACTGCAAACTCTGTATGATTTTAAATTGGAATATCTGAGAGTCAAAGGACAGTAAGACACATTATGTAGCCTGGGGTTTAGGGGAAGGTGGTCATCAATGGGACAAAAAACACAAAAAGATAGTTATTTCATTTACTATGATCAAAATATGAACAACAAAAAAAATATACGTAATATAGATATTCTTTTATAAAATAAAACTAACTATAATGCTATCACATTTTCTGGTGACTAGAAAAAAATTAAATAAAAAACAAAAATAATTGTCCCATTGTATAACAGCACTGGTGAACAATGGGACATACCCTGGTGAACGATGGGACAGTTCATTCAACTATTATATTGTTGAAGTTATACTTTAATTTCAAGTTCGAATTATCTCTTTATGTTATCCCACACTTAGTTGGTTCATACAATATCAGTTTAATGACCTCTAGCTTTACCGATTCCAAGTCAGGAACATTTGAAAATGAGACTCATTGCACTATTATCTTCGCCTTACATCAATATTTCGTATTCATCTTTTTCATCCATTGGCTTAGTAAATTACACCAACAGAATACGTTTTAGAAGTCTGTCATGGACTACTTTTGATTGTTTAACTTCTGAGTTGTAGGTTATTAAAGTCAAGTAGCCCAATGAATTTTCTATTTGATCAGAAACACACGTGCCTGAAACCAGACAAAATAAACCTAATTAGGAAATATGCACAATACAAAATTTGAAGTAGTTTCCTAAATCCTAAAGTTAAACATTCATAGCTTGAGATATGCGGCATTAAATAAGTTCGAGACAAACTTAATAATTCAAAATAATGGTAATTTAAACAATTAGCTAATTCCTAGATGGTAAATAAAGTTATTTAAACACTAATAAGGTCAAAAGGATCACACAAAATTACTTACAAGTTATGGTGGAACACAGGTATGCGAGATGTTTATGGCACCACAGGTAGTGAAAAAGTAATTAGATTTGCAGTATTCGTAAAGGTAAAAAAGTTAACAGATGACAAACGACAAGCGTTATTAAAGATAGTTAATGAGTAATGGATAAGATACATATATGAATAATAGAAATGATTAATTGAAATAAATTCTTAACACTCCCCACATGATTATGAAAGTCTACTACAAATCACAAAATGGTTATACATTATAAGCATCAATATGTAGCTAGTCTACATAACAGAGGAACACTTATGTGTGGATGATGGAATAAGCAAAACAGTATCATGAACATGTCTCTCTAAACAAGATGTCTAAATGTTACCATCGACACTAGATACCAGTTTTAATATTAAAGAACGAATAAGGCCATCTTTACCTAATTTAACATCTTTAACCAAAGCAATCGGCCAAGAGTTCCTCTTTGATTTTTGTTTTAACAGTACAAGATTACCTACAGCAATACATGTATTTTTACCTTGCCATTTATGCCTAACATGTAATCTATTAATATAGTTCAACTTCCAACCAGACCAGAACTGATCAGCTAGGAATTGTACACGTCTCCACCTTAACTTACCATAGCATAACAAGTCCCGCTTGTCAAATATCTCCATAGTTGGAGGATCAGGACCCTCCTTCATGGTGAGAAGTCCTGCGGGTGACAACGGCAAAGGATCGGCTGGATCGGATGACACCTCCCAGAGAGGAGTATTGTTGACTATGGAACACGCTTCCTGAAATAGAGTAGTCATTTCATCTCTTGAGAGAGATCTATTTCCCATTTGTCTCAGTGAAGAATTGAGACAACTCTTTATTGCACCAATTTTTCGTTCCCATATTCCTCCTTGGAAACTGGCATTAGGAGTTATCATCTCCCATTGGATATTTTGTTCTTCAGCAAACTTCTGCAGTTGGATCACGCTTGGCGAAGATTCCATTAAATTGGAATATCTGAGAGTCAAAGGACAGTAAGACACATTATGTAGCCTGTGGTTTAGGGGAAGGTGGTCATCAATGGGACAAAAAACACAAAAAGATAGTTATTTCATTTACTATGATCAAAATATGAACAACAAAAAAAATATACGTAATATAGATATTCTTTTATAAAATAAAACTAACTAGAATGCTATCACATTTTCTGGTGACTAGAAAAAAATTAAATAAAAAACAAAAATAATTGTCCCATTGTATAACAGCACTGGTGAACAATGGGACATACCCTGGTGAACGATGGGACAGTTCATTCAACTATTATATTGTTGAAGTTATACTTGAATTTCAAGTTCGAATTATCTCTTTATGTTATCCCACACTTAGTTGGTTCATACAATATCAGTTTAATGACCTCTAGCTTTACCGATTCCAAGTCAGGAACATTTGAAAATGAGACTCATTGCACTATTATCTTCGCCTTACATCAATATTTCGTATTCATCTTTTTCATCCATTGGCTTAGTAAATTACACCAACAGAATACGTTTTAGAAGTCTCATCAAACTCTACAAGAACATAAATCTTTATTTCCAACGTTTTCTGTAGAGGTTTAAGTTCATCAAGTGAGCATATCTCCGTCCACTTCTTCAGACAAAGTTCTGTACCAGACCAAGAACAAGTTTACAGGACATCTACGGATACTTTATAGTTTATGAGATTTCGTAGCCCTTTTTGTGGCACTGTCAATAGGTTCTTCTTTCTTTGGTGTATCTGGTTTAATCATGCTGCGTCTTTTTCTTTTATTATGAGCAATTTGTTTTATATGTTGTGCTTTGTGAGGACCTCAGATTGCTAAAGCCCTTGAAAATGGTCGAAAGTCCCGCTTCAGCTTGAAGTTCTGTTTCTACAAGAAACTCTGAAGCTACAGTTCACGTTATTGTATCAAAAATAGATATTTATTGATTCATATAGAATAACTAGACAGTTTGGTTGACAATATGTCACTGTCCCATTGTTAACCAAATTTACTGTCCCAATGATCACATAACGCCATTTTGAAAACATATGGGTATAGCAGCTCAACTACAAAAGTATAAAGGAAATCCTTTCATATAATCATATTTTACATATTATTTAATATTATGGAAAAATGCCGTAAGTATAATATGTTAAAATAACAAATTTAAAACAATTGAAACACAGTACAAAAATTTTGTTTTCCCACCTCTAAAACATGTTTTCGGTTTTAAGCAAAGCTGACTGCACCCCAACCGCTGAATGCAATGCGAGTGAATGCACTGAAGTGGGCCTAATTTACCATTAAGAAGTTGTTGAAAATTACCCTCAAATAAAAAAGTTATTGGGCATGTCCCATTGTTCCCAGTGTCCCATTGATGACCACCTTCCCCTACCCATACGGCCCAGATTGTGGTAAATTTGTGCTTTAAGTTCCCCACCGATTTCCGAAATTTTGACACTTAATATTGGCAAAAGGAGTCATTTTATGACGTTTTTCAATTATACCATTTGTTGTGGAAATGCTTTGTTTTCGAGATATAGCGCAATTAAATTTTTGGTAGGAATAACATTAAGTTTGTAGATCACAAGATTTTCCGCCTTTCAGATTATTGTGACATGAAATCTTGGTTCCATAAAACCGTTTATGTAGTTCACTGTATCTGCTAGTTTGTTGTACTGCACACATAATGATTGTTTAATGACCTGGCAGGGGGGTTCGGGGGACGGCTTGCCCCCTTATATACATATTTGTGATATAGGTATTTGTGATGCTATATCTGAAATATTGGGGCAAATACTGCCCCAAACTTAACCTAACCTATCGGAAACTTAATTTAAAAGTATCTCAAACTAAGCGATTACACAACAAATGGTATTCATGAAAAACATTTTAAAATGGCTCCTTTTACCTATGTTAAGTGTCAAAATATTGAAAATCGGTAGGGAACCTAAAGCACAAATTTACCCAGATTCTATTTGATGGTAAATCCCATTATCCCACCGACATGTCGGTGGGAATTTTTCACCTCTGTGAATGATATTCTAGCAAATTTAGAGGAATTTTAGAGATTTATCCCTATGTTACCATTAATTTTCAGTGGAAAAACTGGTGGATTAGCAAAGATATTGAGAAAATCTTGGTGGATTTTTTTTGCTTTTATAAAAAGTCAGTGGAATTTTGTGCACCAAATACAGTCTGGTATACGGCTATATATAGGCTAACCTAGCTAATTCATTTAATGTAAAAAATAAGGATAAATCTTGTGTCCTGTGCCAATTGCAATATTTTTTATTTACATTCTACACAGTACACCCAGTGATTTACTGTGATTGGTATTAGGTGCATCTAAGTTTCTGGGATTAGTTATTCGAATTTGGAATCTCTATTATTAGTTAATAAAAGTTGTGCACGGTGAATCTGGCCTACCCCAAGGCCCAAACTGAGGTGAATCAGGACACCCCTCATTTAAAATTAGAAATAAAAAACTAGATTTATACAAATAATGCCTAACATGTTAGTAATAACACTCTAAACATCATGAAAGTTCATCAAACTTCAATACCTTATCACATTTACCTTAAAAAAGTTTTAAAATAATGGGCTCAAAATTGAACATCTTGAAAATTTGCTATTGTTAAGTGTCAAATACTTATGAAATCAATTGCTGAAAGATTTTAGTCCTTGTTATTATATAACAGAAGATATCACTGGTTGTCACAAATTGGATTCAATCTGATATTAGTTATCATTGGTCATACACTGTAATTGTAAACATCCACCAATTGATAATACCTCATCTTCCTTTCAACTAATCATTCCTAAAATTTCACAGTAGCTAATCTTAGAAATTCTCTGAGTATTTTCTCTTGTAATATGATGAATAGAATCTTTCATTCAAGTGTAATATGGCACTTTAAATATAGTCTGTTTTCACTCAGTTTTGCAAAGCTCATATGTGGCAGAAAGGGATAATTATTAAAATGTCATACCCAATAACATAGTTGAATGAAAAATTATAGCCACCATATTATGTGAGAATATACTTTAAGTGTACCATTGATTATCAAAAAAAAAAAAATTGAGTGATTTTTCGAAAGGAAGATGAGTTATGATAAATTTGATGAAGTGTTTGTTGGGGTTATATCAAATTCAGGAGATGATCACTTTTTATCCTTTGTCAAAATTTTAGTTGATTTTTAAAATCTTCCAAAGTGTTTTTTACCAATTTGTTAAGCATTCTTTTTTCATATCATGTTGGATGATCTTGTGTATATCATGAGTAAATAAGGGCTGTCCGAATTTTCCACAGCTTGGGGCCAGGGGCCTCTTACAAGTCTACCTTATCATTAAATTGTAAAAGTAATTGTTGAAGTGAAGTGATAACACATCATCATCATCATAATCATATTTTTTCTAGTTTGTGATTACAGTGGTCCTGGTTCCATATCCTCACGATGATGACAAGAGTGGTGACTTTCCTATTCCACTGGATTGTTATCATTGCATTCTCTATCCAGGGTAAGCTACAACCATTGCCCCTCTTGATTTTCTGTCTCCACAAACTTTCCCAATCAGAAATAAGTAATTACTAATTATAGCTATATCCCATATATATTAGTATTTAGGGTTTCTGGAGTAATACCAACAGGAAAAAGCCCACGATTAATAACTTACACTTTGGTTTAGAATATGTGAACAAATGTGCTCAAAATATCAGATTACTTACATAAGTACCTACCAACTATTTGTTTTTCTGGAATATAATTGAATTGGTATAAGCACATAAAAGTTTCAATTTTATACCAAGTTGCATAAAATGTTAAAATATTGTTGACTCACATATCCCATTAATATATTCTCCTGTATGTAAGCTAGTGAAAGCATAATCTTACAGATTAATAGGTTAAATATTGAAGCCTTTAGCCAGCAGAATGGCAAAATTAATTTTTTTTTCTAATATGGTCCGATTAAAATTTAATTTTCACATTTTTGGAAACAATATCTCAAAAATGTTATTGCATTAGATAGTAAATTGAACTTAACGATTTCTTGCTCTTAATTTTGAATAAAAATTAGTATCACAAAAAAAAAAAAATATTTGGCCAGTTACATTGATAGCTCTATCTCTCTAATAGCTATAAATATAAAAGAAATTAATTCTTTGGAATTTTCTGTGGATAAATTATGATTGTGTAGACAGAATATTGATTTTTTTTAAACTATTTTAATTTTTAAAGTATCTGCAAGTATCGGTGATGATGTCTGATTTTGATTGTAGCCAATACCTCTACTTCCAAAAAGTAAAGATCACCAATAAGGGCCCATAACACCAAAGAATAGTCTTAATTAAAATCTAGAATGCTCTAAAAGTCCCTCTGTCAGTAGGAATATAGCCACCTCCCTGTGTGATTTAACCAGACATGGCAGACAAATGAGTGGATAACTATTTCACTAGTGTTGCTGAGATTTCACAGAATTTGACCTATTATTATCAGAAAATACAGAGGGAATAATCATAAAAAAAACTTATTAAATTTAGTGACACTGTCCTACTGATTGATTTACCTGAGTAACTATTTATATTCTCTTACATTTTCAGATCATGAATCCATTTAAAATTCCAATTAAAAAAGTTTCAAACATTTCTATCATTAAATTGGTGGAAGGTTTAGATTCTTTCAAAAAATATGATTATGACATTCAGTCCTTGATTGGAGATGGCGAATTTGGCAAATTTTATATAAAGTGGGGAAAAACTCGAAGAATTTTGCAATAAAATAACTTAAGAATAAGGAACACACTAAATATGAAATATCATTGTTCAGAAAAGAAGCTAAGTTATTACATAGATGCTTAGAACACCCAAACATTATTGATATATATGCCTATAGTAATGATGAGAATTGTATTCTTTTGGAATATATGTCTTTTTCATTCAAGTTTATAGAAATCGACCATATGGATGTGAGCACGCTCAAAGAACTACTCAGTAGCTTTGATGATATATCTAACTTCCAAGGCTTTGAGCATGTCACATATTATATTGCTGTTCAAACTATGGAGGCATTAAATTTCCTTCACCAAAATTCTATTGTTCACAGAGACCTGAAGCCACAGAATATCTTGGTCTCAAATATCCATTTCTCTGACACTATCATGAATAAGTTGGATTTATGGAAGAGAGAACCTGTAAAGTGTAAGCTGTGCGACTTTGGTGAAGGAAAATCTAAACAACTGCTAACCTTCTCCGCACTGAAAAGCTTCACTAGTAACCTGCAACGTGGAACTTTGGCATATACTTCCCCAGAAGTATTATTGAAAAAAGTGAATCTCCCTTGCTCTATAGAAATTCTCAAGAAAATAGATATCTGGTCATTTAGACTGGTTTTGTTTCACCTGCTCAGTCCAGATGCCAGGTATCCATTTTCTTGGGAAATAGAGATGCAGGAGGGAGTCTCAGCTGAGAACGTTATATTTGATAGCTATGAGAAGAACTGTATGCCACAGCTGAGTGAAAAATATAAAGATAAGCATTACAATGAATAGGCATTAATAAAAAAAATTGTTTGAAAAATGCTGTGCTCTCAACCCATTGAAGAGAATTTCTACTGGTGAAGCTTTAAACGTTCTGAAGAATGATAGAAGTATCACTAGTAAAGATGAATGTGTCTCCATTGCTTCGGTTGAAGAAGATAACGTGAAATCAAGATCCATTGGTATGTAAAAGTACAAAATACAAATAGTTATCAGGACTGTGGAGTCGGAATCATAAATATTAGACTCAACATTCCAGTATAATAAATAACACAGACTCCTCAACTCTCACTCCAACAAACAATTTTATGATAATATATAGGTGTTATAGCCTCTATATTTCAAGCAAGTATTTTGTTAAATCATCCAAGTGTGTTGAATTTATTGTGATATAAAACAAAATAAAAATTCTTGATTTATAGTAATTTTTCATTTACATAAATCATGATAATTTTTGGAGTCTGTAATAATTTTTACTCTGCCTTCGACTACACAGCCCTGATAGCTATTTGACATGTAGATTGACTGGATTGCAATAAAAATTAATAAAATTATATATCTTAATTTTTCAGTTCTTGAAATCACTGAGTGGAATCCCCTTAATGAATCAATCAGTGATTTAATTGACGATTCAGAATACAGGATTATACAGCAGAGCTTTAATGAGTCGGTTGCTGCTGGACCATCTGATTGGCCTCCTACTGTTGTCTTGTCCAGTGCTGAACCGTCTGTTGTCTTGTCCAGTGCTGAACCATCCGATGTTCTACCTACTATTGAACTATCTAGTGCTGTACCATCCTCTGTCTTGCCTAGTGATGACCTGTACAGTGCTAAACCATTTTCTGTTTTGCCTACTGATGACCTGTACACTGTGTACAGTGCTGGACCATCTTCCGTCCTCCCAGATATTCAAGATAGAGTTGATACTAGGGCCACTATAAATGATTCGGCTTTGGATCTTGATATTGGTGAGAAATTTTGCATATAAATTTGAAATCTATTCCATTTCTATAGCAATGTAGCTATGATTCTAATGTTAACCCAATATGACCTAAAATTTTTAACAATTAAAATCAGGATTCAACAAAATTCATGGGAAATGTAATATCATAGTCAGAAAATTCTACTCTTCAAATAATGGAGAATGAACTGACTAGCTATTGTATTCTGAATGTAACTTAATTTTTTTCACATTTAAAAAAACAGATATATAACTACCAGTATTGAATACACATTTACTTTCAGTTGCTGAACATTCTGAGTCAGATGGAACTAATGAATATGACGAAAGAAACTACATATCTGATCATGGTAAATTAGTAGTATTTAATATTGATCTATGCGTTTCAAAGATCAGTATCTCTAATCAAAATCTCCCTACACTTACAGATTCATCTCCTGAAAGAGAAAATTTGAGGAGTGACTTCTGTTTTACTATCTGGAAAGATGTTCATCTTGAAGAAGTCTGCTCTCTACCATTCGATATCGAGGGACTATGCTACTATAAGATATCCCTTGATGATAAAAAAGGATTCAAAGAAAAATGCTATGATGGTAGAAAATGGAAAAGGTATTGTACAAGCAGTCGGTCAAATTGGAAAGGAATGAGAAGGACTGCGAGATGCTCTGGCCGTAAATTTTGTGCTAATAATGAATGTCCATTCTTAAGGGAATTCGGAGAAGAAAATTGTGTACAGTTCAAAGTCTATAAAGGGAATCATCTTTGCAGATATTGCAATACTGTTGCCAAATGTACTCCTTGTTCAGCTGTAAAAATATGGGAGTGGATTCCTGATTCATCTGAAGTATTTATCATGCATAATGGTGATCATATCTGCACTGCAGTAGACAAGAAAGCTTGCAGGAACAATTATTACATGGAATTAGTGAGATCAAATCCAAATAGCACCCCAAATTCTCTTATAAATTTGAAAATGAGTGAAGAATCGAAGAAACCTGTAATTGATTGGAAAAATATTGAAGAGGAAGCTTCACTACTTGCTAATAAGCGAAAAATTCACAGTTCAAGGGAATTATTAAAAGACCAACAGTTACCACATGGGGACACTTTCATGGCTGTGACGGAATTAAGAGAAAAAATCAAAACTAAAGATAAATTCATGATATACAGGTTGAATTTGAAAGCTATCAATGATCAACCAACTTATATTTTCATGAGCTCCATTCATATGGCTGAACTGGCACGTTCTGCTAACTGTAATTCAAATTCCCTTTTAAGTTACGAATACATATAGTTTGATGCTAAACACAATCAGTGTAAAAACTTCAAAACACTCACATGCTGGATATATCATCCAGTTTTAAGGCAAATGATGTGTCTTGCGACTATGATTGCTGAAAGAGAGAATACAGAAACAATTACGCTGTTCTTGGATATTCTTAAGCAAATGGTGATTGAAAGTTCTGGAGTTGCAAATTATTGCTTTTCACCAAAAGGGTTTATTGTTGATGAAAATCATGCCAACTGGCAAGCTATCAGGAATGTTTTTGGTGAAGAATTCATTAGCAAGACATTCTCATGCGATTTTCATTTCAAACAGTGTGTTCATAGACACTCCTAAGTTCTGCAAAACCCAGCCCAGTTCATTTCATTGTGTCACGAAATGTTGACTGCTGAAGCTGTGGCATCGTTTTCGGAAAAATGCAAGAAAGTGGAGAAAATCATAAGAAAGTCAAAGCTTCATTATTGGTTCGAATGGTGGATGAAGCGGAAGTCACACATCTTTAGAGCCTTCAAACCTGCTGATACACCAAACAGCAATCTTACTGAAGTTGGGCACTCAACCCTGCATTCATTTTCTAGAAAGAATGTCTCCTTACTAGATGCTGTATTGACTAACATATCCATTGCCATCCGTCAATCTGCTTCAATTACTAATTACAAAAGAGGTATAGGTGAAGGAGGTAGAGGAAGTGCTATGAATGAAAGGTCAAATAGAAAGAGATCCCGAGAGATGGAAAGAGTGACAAGAGCAGCTGTGGAGATAGAGAACGATGAGTTTTTGTCCGCAGAAGAAACTCCTTTCATTGCTGAGCATGGAGTCCACAGGCCTCCGATAAAAGCAAAAAAGCAACGAAAGAAGAATTAAAACTAATATCGGATGTTTATTTATCACAATGGATAAAAACTTATTTTTGAATCAATGCTTATCAAATCTAACTTAGATATAAACGAATGGAGAATTATGGCTTCAATATTTGGTTTCAAATGAGATCATTGGATAGGATCTTAATTTTTATCAACACTTATTAAATCTTACTTTAGCTGGTCTTTTTATTCAATCTTTCTCCATTTTCAATATCTTATATTCCTAGTGTGATTCAAACAGACTTGTCAGAATCATCAACTATGAGTTGATATAGTCGTGAAAGTTATATGGACAACTATACCAGTGGAAGAATATTTGGAAATCATAGTTATGTACCATATTTTTTTAAAGGTCCCCTGTCAGACGAAACAGATTTCTTTTAAATATTAGAAACCATCATATTTAATTAGACAATGAATATTAAGAAAAATATGCTTCTCTGCTCTACGACCATCGTCAATGGTAGTGGCCTCCAACCAACTGTGAGGTACCCAAAACGGGTCACAGGGCAATACCAACACTACGATCATAGAATACTGAAAGCATTGCCCCTCTGAACTGCCAAGATAATCCTCTGCTCTAACCAAAAGGTCTCTCACACATCGTCCGTAATGCGACGGCCGATTTCATCAAGGAGTTCGGCTGTAGTACCACCATAGCTACCTGCCGTTTCCACCGCTATGGGTTTGAATCAATATCGAATGCCCAGAGCCGCGTATTTGCGTCGCTTCCTCCTCTCAGTCTCCTTGGCTGCGCTACCAGGTGACAAGCCGAATCCATCAAGTGAGTCGTCGCATAAGTGTCTACACATGTTGCATCCCTACAAAGACATCTCCCACCAGTTAAAGGGAAGACAGAGATACCATCAACCCCCAGAATATTACCATATTTCAATCCGAGATTAAAAATGGAAAAGTAATCATTTGTACTGTTCCATATTTATATTAACTAAACTAAACTGAATATAATCATTTATAATTTCTTGTCCGTAACCTTTACTTGCTTTGACTCTCTCTTCACATAATGCCTATTTTATATGTGAAATTTTCTAGAATACGACTTGAAATTAATGGAGTTATGCGTATTTTTTGAGTTAATATTACGAAAGTGCTCTCTATATTATTAGTGTAAATTTTAGGTAAACAACTCTAAACTGCGTCCATCGCTTTATTGCAGATCAATATTTTGTGAATAATTTTAATAATATTGATCGTACAGTAGTGAAACTTTGGTCACTGGAAGATTGCTTCTTAGTTAGTATCTTGCTGAAATATTTTTTGAATCCATTTGAAAATTGGAAAGTTATAAACGTTTATGTATTTTGAAGGCATTTTAACTGTCCATCGCTTTATTGCAGCTCTGTGAAAAGGCCAAAAAATGGGCGATTAACTTCTACCGAGAAGGTAAAAATTGTAACAGGTCCTGCAGAAGGGATGACTCTTCTATATTTAGCTAATGAATTTGGGAGGGATAAGAGAAACATAGATTCTATTGTGGAAGATCCCGACACCAACCCAAGGAGAGATGAGGGTACGAGGAGAAGATTTTTTTCCCTCGAAATATGCAAAAATTGCCCATGGAGGCAGGTGATAAGGCAGCCAAATACACTAGTGCCTCCATTTTCGACCAGGCTGTCATTGGTTATTCGTCCAAACAGTGTCTTAAATGAGACGACAAGGAACGTGGAGCCCATTTCCAGGCCTCCTATGGACAAGACCCAAAAGGAAAAAGGCGTTAGATGTACACATAATTACATGAAAACAAACATCCTACTTGTTCTTTTAACAGATGAGGAAAGAGCCACTCTTGATTGTCTGGATGTATGGGTTAAAGTTTGGATTCTACTGGAGCTGTTTATTCACACTGGTTTCGTCGTCAACAAGGAGGCTGTGGCTTCATGTTTTAAGCGGGCATCATTGGTGAAACGGTAATTGGCCCTTTCCGAGAACCAGAGGGTGTAAACCTAACAATCCAATCCTACATTGCCTCTTTTGTTGAGTACTTGTTCCTTTGGCCTAGTAGTTTGCAATTATCTCGTTGGCAAAAGATGATTTTCTTGCATTACTTCGCACAATCTCATGCTTGAAGGGTTACAACTTATTTCTTCATATCTCTGGGCATCAAGTGAGAGACTCTGATGTTCTCTGGTCTTAAGCCCCATTGAGCATTTCTGACAGTTTCATTTGGGACATTACATCAGGACTATTTTGACGTAAGATCAATGACAGCCTTGTCAAAAATGGAGGCACTAGTGTCATTTAGTTGCCTTATGAGCTGCCTGCGTATTTTTTCTCAAATTTCGAGGGGAAATTATTTTTCTCATACCCTCATCTCTCCTTGGGTTTGTGTCGAGATTTTCCACAAAAGAAACTATTGTTCTCTAACTCTTCCAAGTTATAAAGCTAAATATAGAAGAGTCCTCCCTTCTGCAGGACCTGTTACAATTTTTACCTTCTCGGAAGAAGTTAATCTCCCATTTTTTGGCCTTTTCACAGAGCTGCAATAAAGCGATAGACAGTTAAAATGCCTTCAAAATACATAAACGTTCATAACTTTCCAATTTTCAGATGGATTCAAAAAATATTTCAGCAAGATACTAACAGAGAAGCAATCTTCCAGTGACCAAAGTTTCACTACTGTACGATCAATATTATTAAAATTATTCACAAAATAGTGATCTGCAATAAAGCGATGGACGCAGTTTACATCATCGCTAGATCATTCGCTATTTTATTGTAAAGGCCAAACCGTTGCACTCTTTACGATATTATGAATTTTAATTATTTTTTTATTAGAAATACCATATAATGAGAAATCCTCACGCGAATATTAAAGTTTGTGTGACATACACAATACATAGATTTTTGTTATTTCTAGTAAGTAATTATTAATTCGTAACAGTAGTATTGTGAAGAGTGCAGCAAACCTGCTATTAAAATAAATCTTCTTCTCACTAGAATTTGAATTTATGATTAAAAATTTGAATTTCTTACTCGCATTTTAAATTCTCACTCGCATTTTGAAGTTATACTCGCATTTTAAATTCTCACTCGCATTTTAAATTCTCACTAGCATTTTGAAGTTATACTCGCCTTTTAAATTCTCATTTGCATTTTGAAGTTATACTCGCACTTTAAATTCTCACTCGCATTTTAAATTCTCACTCGCATTTTGAAGTTATACTCGCATTTTAAATTCTCACTCGCATTTTGAAGTTATACTCGCATTTTAAAATCTCACTCGCATTTTGAATTTAAACTCGCATTTTAAATTCTCACTCGCATTTTGAATTTAAACTCGCATTTTAAATTCTCACTCGCATTTTGAATTTAAACTCGCATTTTAAATTCTCACTTGCATTTTGAAGTTATACTCGCAAATTGAATTTCCACTTTCATTTTGACAGGTGCCTACGCACCGCTTTAATTTATCACCAAATAATGCCAAGTCCTAGTGCAAATGGTAATAACAACGATATATGATAATAGCATCTTTAGAATTGTTACTCCTCAAATCTTATCGTTAAAAGAACACTGAATTGATCTTTATTGTGTTAATGTAGCACTCAGTAGCAGATAAGAATTTTCAATTGCTAATCTATATTACAAATCCATATATCTGAAATTTTTTCATGGAAATTTTATTAATTGAAGTGAACTCATTTGTGTCCTGTCCTGCTGTCTGGTAGGTGATGCTAGGACGCTTCGTTACATGGACGTTTCGTTACTAGGACTATTCATTACCAGATTTTTCGTTCCGAATCGCCACTAAAGATTTTTTCAATTTGAAATGAGTTGTAGACTAAAAAATATATCATTCTCATACATTATAAATTATAAATATGTACTGAATTTTTTTTCCCTATATATGTGAACCAATAACCGAAAATTTTCAAACATATTAGAAAATAGTATATAAGAATAAAGAGATCTTATATCTTATATGATCGAAAATAATTTTACTTTCAAAAATTGCGAAAGGTTATGTTTTTTTTTTTCATCAAGTTATTTTCAATAGGTAACTTGTAACATCTGGTAATTGGAATTTTACCCTAACGTTGATACATTTTCGGAAAAATGAAAAACAAAAGATTATTCTAATCTAGGCAGTAGAGCAAGCTCAAAGTTCTCGGACTGAACCACATATTCGATAGTGTGAGGAAAAATTAAATAGAATCATTGTTATTTAACTTCTATATCGATTGGTATCCATGATATTTTCACTTCCAGCTTTTCTAATCAAAGAAATTAAGAGATGATTGTTAATTTTAATACCTCTGATTATAATCAATATATAACCAAACGAATAAAAAATGTTTTAAAAGTAGACATTATTTTTAAAGTAGTATAATTTTATAATGTATGGGATTGGTATAAAATGTAGTCAGCACCACATTTCAAATTATGAAATAGTTTCCATTTCTTAAAACATAACGAAAAATCTGGTAACGAAACGTCCTATAGTTACGAAACGTCCGGTCACCCTGGTAGGTATCCTTGCTAACCCTACATTATACAAACATATCAAGTTCCAGGATTCAATAACTTATGTTACTTATACATATCCAGGATTCAATAACTTATGCTACTGTATCCTGAATCACTTCAACATGAAAGTTTAATTTTGAAAAATATAAGAATAAACAATATTATATTATATGCATTCCTATTAAGTAAATTAAAATATTCCGGTAAAAAGTATGACTTCATCATAAAAAAAATGTATAATAAAAATAATAATAACAAATGAAGATTATCAAGTCACCAGTGTATTCGTCATCATAGGGTCTCTGTGGAAAATTTCTAAATTTGAAATTAGCAATTCAGATATTCCTACGTAAGAAACTGAAGGTTGATGATAAAATGGAGATTATTCAACAAGGCTTATGGTATTCAAAGGTGACGTCATTATCCTCATACAAGTACAATTATACATTAAAAACAGAATGAATTTACTATATATGAATGACGTATGGATTCTTCAGTGTTTCACCACTTGTACACTTCATCCGATTCTTTTCGTATCGCACATATAGTGGGCGATGTTTCAATGGACATTTTAACCCGAATTCATCTCATGGACCTCTAGCGATAGCTCTATTATAAATTAAATACGATGTTTTATTTGCTTTGGAATGCTTCGTGAAAAGCTATAAAAAAACTAGTTTATTTATGATCATAATGGTTCAATACTACTTGATCGCTGAAAAAATATTTAGCAATCTATGGAATGTTCTACATTTAGTACTATGTAATAGGAGACAGTTGATGTTGGCCGATGACAGTTTGGTATTAGAGTGCAGATGGTTAATTGTGCGTTGTGATTTTTATTGTTTGAAAGGATATACACAGATAATTAGGATGTGAAGTTCAGCTTACTGGTGTGAATGCTGTTCGTTGTTTCAAGTTGTAATGTAATTACTGATTATCTAATTGAAGTTATTTCTTAGTTTGTAGTATTTGCTCGTTGGTGCATAACGTCTAAGTTTTTTTGGTTGGACAATTTTCTGTTTAGAGTCTATCTATGAATAAAATATATACATTCTGTTTAGATTTTAATTAGATTTGGAGGTCCTAGATGGGTAGTCTAGTAGCGC
Organism: Caprella mutica; assembly: GCA_947561585.1. NCBI lineage: Eukaryota > Metazoa > Arthropoda > Malacostraca > Amphipoda > Caprellidae > Caprella > Caprella mutica. The sequence goes on from CANNZV010002252.1 coordinate 174,811, forward strand.
CTAAAATTCCTTTTAGTTATTTTGTATTATTCAAATATATTTTGTAAAGAGAATTTATTTCCCAAATTGTTGCTCTAATTGTAAAGTATTGTTTGTTTAGTTTTGTGTAATCATATCTATTTACTCATATAGTATTTTATTAAGACCTATAAGTCTTAAAGCATTACCTACTGATTTTTATGAATAATAATGTCATATGTTGAATGAGTACACTGAAAACTGCCAGTCACTTACTGGCAATTTAATGACTCTAGTTGATAATAACATTTGAATATATAAAAAAAGGCAGCCCTTCGTTGAGGAGTTAAGGGGACATTCATTTTTACATTAATAACTATATAGATATTGGATTACTTAATATTCACAGGGAAATAATATTTCAACAATGCAACTTTATTGAACACACAGTTAACATAAATTCTGTACTCATAAGGAAGTTATAATTACCATTTTTAACACATTCACTAAATCACGTACATTTTAAAAAGATTGGTAAGTTACGTGTACAGTCCTTTGTTTTTAATTTCCTATTAAATATAACCTTTGGTTTAGATACTAACGTTAAATCCCGTGCACTGATTTGTGATTACTAGCTCACAATAATATAATTTCAAATTATACAATAAATTAAGTGAATGTTTAATCAACTTACGTATGTTCAATATTTATTACATTTACATTTTATTCAATGTCATTAGCACCTTCATTTCTACAGTTTTTATTTATTTGTGAAAAGTATCATTATTTAATATGCAATACAATTCGATCGAGTTGAATTTTCAGATAATTAGGTTGGTAATACTAGTTTAATAATCATATATGTTGGGTTGCAAATTCTAAATATTTCACAAACATCGATCGAAGTTGTTTTATGAGTATAAGCGAATATTAAGCTTGAATACTTGTTCGATTCTCAAATTATGAAGACAAAAAAACTAATTAAACACTAAACCCGTTATGAACTGATAATGTAGAGATGTGTTGTGTAAACAAAGAAATTTTAATCTGTCCCTAAAATATTATTTCTGTTTCTTTTCTTACTATTTTCTAAGAGAGGTTTTAGTTTCAAATTTATGTATCGAATTTGATTTAGTTCTGTTATATTTGTTTAATAAAATATTTTAAAAAAGCCTATAAACTTGTCTACAATTTAATATTATTTTTGTCCCTTTTATCTCCTGAACGAATGGCAAACGGCTTTTTTTATAAACTCAAATGTTATTATTGACTAAAGTCATTAAATTGCCAGTAATTAGTGACTGGCAGTTTTCCGCCTGGCAATTTTCCACCTGGCAGTTTTCCGCTTCGACAGTTTTCCGGACACCGTAGAATGCATAAAAAAACCTGTCCAATAATGCTATAAATTTTGAGCCATTCATTTTGAAAATTCTAGCTTTACTTTGAACCCTCCTATTTATTTCAAAATCAGCATATTTTCTTTTGGTTTGTTTTTTCACATTGCCCTTTATACATTAGACAAGGGTTCGAAAATAAATATAAAAGAATAAATCGATTAAACTTTAAATCGATAATAGTTAAAAAGTTTAAATAGAAGAAGATTATTATAGTAGTGTTCCATGTGTTCAAGTTATTTATGATAGTATTTTAGTAACTTATCACTAATACTATAAAAACTAATTGTTCCCTGATGGCTTACTTGAACTATTCCCATAGTGACACAATGCATTTTAACCGATAGATATTTTTTTTCTGTTCGACATTCGATCCACAACTCAGTGTTATTGTATTGCTTTGTTTTATTATTTTTTATGTTGTGAACATATGATTTACAATAATAGTTTGTCCCGGCAATCCTACTGAGACCTCAAGAGTAAGGAGAACCATGTAGTAACTCTAAATCCTTGTTTTATTTGTCACGATTAGAAGTTACATTGCACGCAGTGCCTGGGAATAAAAGAGAAAAACCAAGTACTAGAACTATCCTGAAAAGTTGTAGGTCTATAAAAATGCATCTATAACAATCTATTTAAAATACACCTAAATCTATCACTAAACTTAATGGCTATAATCAATCACGACCTTAAGAAGGAAGTAATAGATGTAAAAAAGAAATAAAACATTCCTTTACATAATATCCCATTTCATATTGTATCTGATAATCCTGTACCTACACATTTTGTCTTTTATGCGTTTTATCCTTAGTCATTTTATCTGTTCACCATAGGTCAGTTGTATTCTAGTATCAGGTTGTTGCAATTTGAATAAATCAATATATAGCTGGTAAATTCATCCTATAACATGTAAGCTGTTCAGTGTTGTCTGATATTCTGTTTTATGGGATATTCAGTTCGAGCTGTTAAAATTTTGTTAGATTGTATTAATTTCGGACCTTTGTAGGAATTTAATATGGTATAAATAAAATATTTTTAGGTAAAGAAAACGAATATGTCTGGAATAAAATGGGCAACGAAGATAAAAATTGTTTGGGGATTAAATGAGCGGGATCCACCGGCAGTGATAAATTAACCTGAAACGAGTTTAAAGCTAATTTCACTCTTCAATAGCAATTCTGACGCACATATCCAGGTCACTAATTCAAATCTAACTGTATGATGATTATAAAAATCTTTAAAAGCATATATAATTAAAAATATGTTACCAAATTCGATGCGGTTTGCAGCAAAATGATAAGAAACATTAGCCTCGTTGAATAAGGCAATAAAAATATTTGCTTGGAGGGGACCTTTAAATTCAACGCAATTATTGCTGTTGTTCTATGTATTCGCGTCGGTAAGTTCAGATGGCGTTCCATAATTTCTAAAACAGAAATTTGCGAGAGTGTTACATCTGTATAGGTGTATATAGTGTGATATCTTCCTGATAGTACAGACAGATAATCATTTAAAAGCATATAATCAAGCGAAGAATGGTATAACTAATGTTATTTAATAAAGCACTATTTTCTTTAAGAACATAGAGAATTCAGTCGCTACACAGAGAAAAAAGTTTACTCATATTTAATGGGTCCACAATTTATGCTTTGAATCAATTTATTACGTGAGTTGGTTTGACTATATTCATGTTTTCACGTGTGTCAAAACAACTATGACGTGGTGTCACCAAACATAGTTAATTCAAATCATTTTATGGATTGAATCAACTTACTATGAGAGTTGGAGTTACATTTTGGGAGTTTGAACATGTGTTAAAACAACTAGGACATAGTGTGTTGAAGTAACTCACAAAGATTGTCAACTCAATGTATCTGGTGTATGAATTAACTTACTATGAGAGTTGACGCTACTTTTTCAAGTTTAGGTGCGAGTTAAATCAACTATGACATAGTGTGTTATAGTAACCCACAAAGACTGTTAATCCAGTGTATTCTGCAGTGTATGAATTAACTTACTATGAGAGTTGGCGCTACTTTTTTTCAGTTTAGGTGCGAGTTAAAACAACTATGACAAAGTGTGATAATGTAACTCACAAAGACTGTTAATTTTATTTATCTGGTGTATAAATTAACTTACTATGAGAGTTGGTGATACTTCTTTTTTTAAGTTTAGGTGTGAGTTCAATTAAATGAGTGTGTGGCAACTTATGCTTTCCTCAAAGCTAATTTATTCGGATAGCACTTTTCAGTTCAAATCTTGTTTCAAGTGTGTTACGTGTTGAATGTGAACGCTCCTCAATACCATTTTAGTTAAAGTGCAAACAATAGCGTTATATGCATTAAATAGTATTATCGCTGTCAATCGATTATTAATTATTAATTAATTCCAATTATAAATTGATAAATGTCTGCCTAAATATTCTAAAATTTTGGTGATTGATAGTTTGGTGGCTAGGTAGTTATTTGAAGAGCTGATTATCAGTATATAACTTTTATAATAATAAATTTTGATTACTGCCTTCCAGTTTGTAAACTGATATCCAAACTAATTTTCCTAAATTATTATATGTTAACTTATTTAAGCATCATACCTACCTAGCTGTTTTTTCAGTGTCAATACCTTCTACATAGGCTAGGTTACTGCGCTGTCCTCAGAATTGGTGTAGGTCATAAGCCCCCCCGGTCAAGAGCCCCCTCGGTCATAAGCCCCCCCGGTCAAGAGCCCCCCCGGTCATGAGCCCCCC